>BHFT01060954.1:0-12374 GCA_004320025.1 Laticauda laticaudata
GCAAACAATAGATACAAATTCAAGGTTAATCGCACCAAACTTGATTGCAGGAAATACAACTTCAGCAACAGAATGGTCAATATCTGTAATACTCTACCTGTGCCTACCATCCCTGTCCTATTGTTTCTTTTAATGTTCTTATATCTATCCATGTATTAATAACTATGTCTTTACTTATACCTATTATCTTGTAAGCAATTGACAAACCAAATAAAATAAAAAAAAATAAAAATTGGGATGAGACAATTAATGAGGTAACCTAGACCCATGCCATGCAGGGCTTTATGGGTAATAACACTTTGAATTGATACTGGAAGCAAACTAGCAGCCAGTGCAACTCATAGAACGTCAGTGTAACGTGAGTCTTTCTAGGACCCTCAAAGGCCACACCACCACACTCTGCACCAGTTGTAGCTTCCAAATGCTGTCAAGGATAGCCCCATGTAGAGCACATTACTTTCCTTTGAAAATCAGGGAAAATAGTAATATTTATACATGTATACATTACAATTACAAAATTAAAATCAGTCAGCCATGCTCATCATGCTCCTAGACAGGTGTCATGAACCTTCTTGTCAATTTCAGCTCTATACTTGGCTGGGTATTATAAAGGCCAAACCCCAGGATATTTGAAGAAGGTTGACTTATCTAAGACCATTAATTAAAAACAAAACCTGCAGGTTCTAGAATATTTTGATGCCTGAGTGATTCAAGGATTAAAAAGAATTTTGATATAAAGTGGAAATAAATTTAACTGTTTTCTTCTTCTGGTTCCATGAAATAGCAAAACCAACATTTCTCTACAATTTGTGTTTGTGTACACACACAGACAGAGAGACATACACACACACATACACACACATATATAAATTGGAAGCTGAATTCCACACCACTCTTATGTTTTGATTCTTGAACCACTCTCTGAAAAACACAGTGCCTACATGGAAAGATAGAAATAGACAATTCCTGTGATAGGAAAATGAGAGAGACAAAATAAGTTTTGGGTTGTAGAAAATGAGAAGTGTTATAAGAGAAGCTATAAAACTCGACCACTTCTGATCTTCATAATCAAAATGCTCTGCATTGATGTGTGAAATGGCTTGTGGTGCTCTGGCCTATTGGAAAGAAAGTAGATTCCTGATATTTCTTTGAATGACAGTTTATTTTGCTATTAACCTCTGAAGCATCCCCTAAACAAGAAGCGAGATGATAGCTTGTATTTGCTGAGTGTCAGTTAGAACAGAGCTGGAGTTTCCCACAATAGCCCTTGATGTTTGAAAGAGGCTGTTGATGAACAGAAAGAGAGTTCACAGAAGAGCTCAAAGAATGATGAAAGGAACAGAGAGTACTGACTGATGAGAAAAGAAAAATAAGAGCATGTTTAGCTCAGCTGAAGAGCAATGACAAAATGATTAGCAGATCACTTCCTGAAAGCATCTGAAGGATAAAGAGGAGAAGAAAGAAATAGTGGAAGTTGAAGATTGGTTCAAGCCACTCAAATGAAGACTAATGATCTTAAACTGAGCAGAAGAAAGGCTAAATATCAGAGAGGGTTGGCTGGCTTTTGTCTGTGAGATTGATTAAATTGTGGAGCAATTTCCCAAGAAGAAGGGGCAGGAGTGCTTGGATGAATTATTAAGATAAGCAGTAAAAAGGAGAGGACAGCCATAAACCATTCAGCACTTGAGGACTTAACATTTGTTTTAGCAGAGAAATTTTTAGATGCTGGGCAAAATCTAGCAGGAAGTTTCCTACAGTATTCATTCCACTGGAACTTGTTGCAGAAATTTTCTTGTGGTCCCTGTTATTAGCACACATTTAAAAGAACCCACTGAGCTCTGTAGCTACATACCTGTATGTGCTGAGAACATATTTGGCCCATAACTATTCTGCTCCCATCTTTAAATGACCTGATGAAAAGCTGCCATGGATTGCCTTATCATTACCAATCTGAGCATACCTAATTGCCAGCAAATATTGTTATAAAGGTATATCACTTCCAGTATAGTCATTTGTGTGTGTGGTTGCCATCATCAAATATTGGAGGTACCACATATTTGAAAAGTGTTGTTGTTTAAGTCATATCCAACTCTTTGTGACCCCATAAACCATAACATGTCAGCACGCCCCACCCCATCCTCCACTGCCTCCCAGAGTTTGTCCAAATTCATGTTCATTAAGTTGATGACATTATTTAACCACCTCATCCTCTGCTGTCCCCTTCTCCTTTGCTGTCAATCTTTCCAACAACTGAAACATATAATGTAATAATCAACATGTTTAGAGCAACAAGGGCAAAATTCAGCATTCTGAAAATTTCAGCTCTTCATTCTAAGAAGCAAGCTGGTGGACTGTAGTACTGCAGTAACAAGCTTGAAAGCCCTCCTCGTGTGCTTCCTTGTCTCTTCCACCTTGTTAGCAGAACCTGATTCAACTCATCAAAATAAACAACTATGCTTAATTCACATAATTAAAATAGCAGGATCTGCATTTTGCTTGTTACCTTGTTTCCTGCAAAAAATATAGCATGGTCAAATGTAGTTCCCACAGAGACTGTGAAGGACCTCCTGCTATTGGAAACTCTGCTGGGTGTTTCCATTGCATTTAAGGTCCTGCTGTGGTTAACATTGTCCTGAAGCTGTACATAGAAGAGAAGCCCACAGGCAGAGCTAAGGAGGGGAAATGCTTCTCTTTCATGTATTATTTTCAATGCACAGTACTATAATGAATCAGAATGCTTATTCTTCACAGATGCATTTAATTCTATCACCATTTTTCCCCCAACTAAGAATGCTTACTGTTAAATGCCCCAAACTGGAAAAACACCTTCCTGATTAACTGACCTTTTAAAAGCCATTCAGGGTGTACTCTTATAAGTCAGAAGAAATACCTGGAAAGGGGCAGGGGACTACTGAGGTTTTATGGTTTGATCTTCCAAGAAACAACGCAGGGTGACTTTCTTATTTTTCTGCCATGAGAATTGCCAGCAAATTCAATCACATAATTGGCATATGCAGAGTATATGTTTGTGCGTGTGTGTGTATGCTAACACATATTCAAAATGTGTAATGGTATGTGGAAATTACCTTGCGAGTCAGGAGGAAGAGCCACAGGCTGGATAAGTCTGATAAACAAAATTTGAGATTTAAACAGGAGGGTGGAGAAAGCTATTTCAGAAGAAACCCTCCCTAGTTTTCAGGAGAATAGATGTAAGGGACAGGAGAGGTATTACACACTTACAAGATATTGTTAATGTAACCTTTCAATAAGGATAGGGTTAGTACGCAGTTAATACCAGAATGTTTCATCTGACTGGGAATCTTAAAAACAGCTAAAATGTATGGGATGCTTTCTGCATTTATTAGGAGTTTGGCATAGCCTCTGAGCAGCCATACTCACCTCCCCATACATACCCACAACCTTCTTCCTCCTCGGTATTCTGGTGACATCCTACAGTTTTCTCAATCTTCCAGCTCTCCTTTCTCTGTATCTTCTGTATCTCTACTTTTTGCCATTTTTGTCTTCACCTCCTTTTCTCTGCCTAGCTGTCATATCATTTCCCAAACTTCTCCCCTCACCTGCCCATCCACTTTCTTGTCACTCTCCCCATCACCAACTCCTCCTCTGAGTCATTGCTGCTATTTTTTACTACTGTTGCAGAAGATAATCAGCAACAAAGGCTGGGTGCAGAATGAATATAGTTAAAAACATAAATGTGTATATTAATGTCAACAAGGTAACATTACCCTGTTAGTGAGTAGGAGTGTGAATATTGATGTGAATTGATTTTGACTGGAGATATCTAGATCTCTACTTGAGCACAGAAGTCACTACCTTGTTGTGGGGATAATATGAGGGAAGAAACTGCACCCTACTTCCTTTAGTTGTTAGAGAAAAGACAACATAAGAAAGCAGAGTTACTTTCTCACCCATTCTTTATAGAAAGATCAGATATGGCTGGAGTGGGAAATTGTAGGCTATTAATTGTAGGTAACTAGATAGAGCAAAAATAGTCAGAACTTCAGCTGTAGAATACATAAGAACCCCCCAATCCTGAGGGCAACATTCTGTTGGTTCCAAATGAACACTAATTTTCTGAGCCTTGTGTCCAACTTTCATTTCTTTCAAAGCTCACTTTGCATTCCGTGCACGAATAAAGAAATGGAAAACCTCAGCGGGGCAGAGATTAAAGGAAAGATTTCTGCTGATGTTTTGTGGTAGCAATTACTACATAGCTCCATTTACCCTTTAATAAAGCAGCATATTAGCCCTAAGCAGATTAAAAAGCAGACAAAAGAGGGCTGAGGTGAGAGGCTTTCATTAAGTTCTCTCATTTCCAGCATTTAAAAAAGTGAACATCTTCTATGTTCTGTAATACACAAAGCTTGATTTTAAAAAATGTTAAAAGTTCCTTCTCAGTTTGAGCTGTCTTAGTCACTAGTTCCTCATTACCTCCACAAACCACTTATGAAACCTCTGATTCCTTGCTATGACCAACAAAAAATACTGAAATAACAGAGAAATCTGAGTTGAGAAGGAAAGAATTGAAACAGAAACACAAACACACACAACTAATAAGAACTATATCTAGGCTGTTCATGCAGCTATGGGTAAAGTAAGTTCATTCTACATTCCACCTACCTGGGATTGATCATAGCCATATTTAAACTAATGATTCAATTCATCTTTCCTAATCTAGGCTTCTCCATATGAGAAGGATCAAATTCCCATAATTCCTTCCATGGCCACTGAACATTCTTCTTGATGCACTAAATGTTGTACTGCTGGGAGAAATTATTATTTATCTTGCCTTTATTATTTTATAAATAACTAAGGTAGGAAACATACCTAATACTCCTTCCTCCTATATTCTCCATAACAACAAGCCTGTGAGGTGAGCTAGATTGAGAGAGAATGACTGGCCAAAGTCATGCAGCCAGCTTTCATGCTTGAGCTAGAACTAGATCTCACAGTCTCTTGGCTTCTAACCAGATGCCTCAACCATTAGAAAAAGGCAAATATGAAAGAATGTAAAGAAAAGGACAACATGGAATATTGCTGGAGAGTTGACCAAGATTTAGTATTCTTAGAAGGAGCAACTTCGAAGCTTAAAATTAAGCTGCTTAATTTTATATAACAAGTATAGTGCAATAGTTAAAGCCCATATCAAACAGCACCAACGGATGGAAAGAGGATGTAAAACGGAGAGAAACACTTGCCATCCATTGGTTAACGCGATTCATCCGTTCTGGTACTCACTACCTCCGTTTTTCAACTCTCTATCCGTCCAGCATCCATCACTGACATTTTCATCCCGCTCAAAAAGTTTTGAGCTGCACAAAACATTTTTGAGCGGATAAAAGTAATCCACGCGTCCGTTCTACATCTGCTACGCATACCGGGGAACACCGTTATACGTCCGTAGTCATCGTTACGCGTCCGCTATATCCGCTAGGCATGCACTGCACATCCGCGCAACTCAAAATCCGCTCCAAGGAAAACAGACACAGGGAGAAAGCGCACGGACGCGGAATGGACATGCGCGTTAGTAGCACGGACGTAGAAAGGATGAAAGCGGATGCCCGCATACAGCATTAATGGAAAAAACGTTTGTATAGGGACGTATCTCGGATATTAAGGATGTCTGCAGGATGCCTAGAGATGCAAAAGGACACCAAGCGGAAAACCTATATTTTCCTATAAAAAGCGGAGAAAATCACTGGATCTCACTTTCAATCCAGCAGCCTGCGGTGACAGACCTCTTCAGCCTTCATCTGGCTCTTGCTCTTCCACAGCATCCAGTCATCTCCACCATGGATCATCACACCACTCCTTTTGGTAGCCACCATCATTCTAAAACGTGTGAAGCTCCTCTCTACTTTCACCTGTTTCACGGGAAGAAAGGAGGCATCCAAAAGTGTCTGGTCCGAAGAATGAATCGCCAAACAAAAAAAAAAAGAAAAACACAACAGACACAGAAAAAAAACAAAAATACCGAAAAAAAAAAAAGGAATACGGAGTGTATATAACCAAGCTATGGTGGAGCTGAGAAAGAAGAACTCTCGTGCATTCCCAGAATTCATGAATGATGCCGCCACCATGGTTTGGACAAAGTTTGTGAGCGGGCTGAGACCCAGGTTGACCAAGCCAAAACACCAAACTTTCGGGCCCAGTCTGGACCCTGGGCTGAAGTGGTGGCACTGACTCTGCGCCACCTGCCTCCAGGACCACGTTACAGGAGCAAGCAGTACGCCTGGGTGGCCACACCAACACCAATCAGCATTGTGGTCAGAGGACAGTGGGTACACTCATAATCGCAGAGACATACCTGGAGGAAGTCCTCCCCAGTGCCCCCTCCACTGAAGAGACGGCGGGAAATGAAAGGTTGCAGAGCCCAGGTGGTATCAGCAAGTGGAACTTCCCCACAACCAGTTTGGAGCCTAGATGGAAGCACCATGGCTGCAAAGCTCCAGCCAACTCAAGGGTTCCACTTATCACAAACTACAAGGGCTTCTTTCAGCCATCATCCCTCCTTCCCGCCATGGTCAATCGCTGACTACAAGTTCATGTACGAATCGATGGCTTCAGGCAACAGGTCATCTGCGGATGCCCAGGTATACAATGCCAGTCACCTTCCAAGGATGGGCTGGAACACAACCTGCATCATGGGCTTCCCAGATCCAGACCTCACTGCCCAACGACACACAAGATGTGCCTCCTTCATCATGGGCATGATGCCTCTCTCCTAAGAACCCTACCTCATGAAGCCCTAACTCCAGATGCCTTACCTGTGAAAGAGGATCTTTCAACTACAGCTGTCAGGGGCAGGCAGGTGGTGGGAGAACACCTTTTTGGGCATGCCAACAAGGTTTCAAGGTCTTCCCCCATGCGCATCACCAGGATAGACGTGAGACATTGTTGGTGAAGCTTGCTGCATCTGCACAATTCTCATGCCAACCACCCCACTAAACCCCCAGTGTTGCAGAAACAGGCCTCGTGGACCGCCAAACAAGGCAATGGGGACCATGGGAGCCTGGTCGAATGGAGGCATAGGGGCGAAACCCTGATAGAACTTGAGGATGTGCAAGCCCCAACAAACTTTCACTGTTGAAGGGAAGAAGCAGCGCAACCTCCTGGAAACACTGGGTGCAAACTCCCCAGCTGGCAGCAGTGGAGTGCAAGACAGGATGGTAGAAGCTTTAATCGAATGCTCCTTGAGCCTGTCTCACACCACTGATGAGATGTGTGCCATGTTGTTTGAGTGGGCCCTACAATGAACAGGCATTTAGATTAAGAGTTGTGTTTTATGTGAAATGTGTGGCATCCAATCTGATTACCATTGTTATTGATAATAAAGGGCCATAAGGTGTTGGCACCTGGGGAGGTGGACCAAATACAGTACCCTACTATGCTTGCACTGGAAGGGTTTACTCTATCCCACTGCTATTCCTAACCCATCCACAAGCGTATTACCCCATCCCACAGGTATCCCTGCCCATGCCCACTGCTTATTCCCTACCCATCCCACAAGCACATGCAAAGGACTAAACCATTTCTAAAGTTTCCACCAAGACTTTATTTGACTAAAAGAACTGAACAGTGGTGTGAAGCAAAGATAAACTTTATATAATAACAAACTGTAAAAGTCAAGAATGACGCCAAGTAAAGTGCTCCCCAGAGCAAAGATAAGTCACAGTAGCAACCCAGTCATCTGGCCACTTCTTCTCAGTGTGTCCATTGTCTCAGGGGAAGGGTCCAGGGTCGTTGTGGAGGTGGCTGCCTGGCGGGAGTGCTGGTCTGAGGCGCATTGGGGTGCCTGGCCCGAGAGGACAACAGGGGATGGTGTGTGGAGGACAGCTCCTCAGAGAGCTGGCTCAGTTTCCGTGATGTTGAGAGCCCTCTTCCTCCAGTGACATGGGAGGGGTCCAGGTCGCCAAGACCCGATGACAGATGTTCTGAAGGCCAGGGGCTTGGCTGTGGGGTGGGCAAAGGAGACGGAGGAGTATAGTGGGCGTTCTGGTTCTACAGCTGAGCGAGGTGAAGGCATGGCTGGCATCTGTGGGCATGGAATGGCATCCTGTGGCGTGGGTGGGCACTCGGTGGGCGTCGGGTCCGGTTGACATATGGTGCATTGGTGCAATCGGTGGCACTTCGTGGAACCTGTGCCTGGACTGGGGAAGCTTGCCCTGGTTGGCTCGGCTAAACTCCTGGTAGCCCCGTAGCCCCTTGGTAAAAGGGTGAGGGCCTGTGGGGAAAGCCTTAGAAGGCTGTGACATCACCTGGGGTGGGGGAGCCCAGGACCCTGGACCTGGGTCGGAAGGCAGGATTCAGCGGGCCTTGGAGGGTTTGTGCCAGAAGAACCATCTGTTCCTACTCTTTATCACCTAGTACTGGGTTCGAACATGTCCATTGAGGGGTCTGGTTGGACATAGTGTGAAAGGGCTTGCAGTTTGCAGGAATGGTATGTCAGGTTGTTACCAGCTGAGAGGACAGGAGATCTACACTGCTTTTGATGGTTGTCCTGATCATCCAGCAGCGACATGGTTGCTACTGTCTTCCTCTGGTCTCGCATCTCTGCCTGCTTTTCTGTGAGGGGGCCGGGGCTGGGGGTGGGTGTAGTTCTCCGGGGGCAGTGTCCGCTCTCCTTGCCCCACTTTGCATCAGGGAGTCCTCCACATGCTCCGCATGGGGAGTGCAGTGTCGGGGGGATCTCCATCGTTGGGACGTTCTCCACAGATACCTCCCTGGACACAGGGGAGCTGACTCTTGGCCAGAATAGGACTGGCTCTCTGTGGGCTGCCCTGAGAGATAGAGGGTTAGAGCAGAGGGGCTGCTCCTCAGTGGCAGATCGCATCCCTCCCAAGAGTGCAACTGGCCATCACGTAAGGTCTCCTTGTTGGTGGAGGCTTTACCGCGGCTGGCCAGACTTTCTAGGTACAGGCTTTCCCCGTACCAGGTGTGGCATGTGCTTCACCACCCGAGGAGGACTCCCGAAAGTGTAGCCCCCAGGGCTCTCCGGCTGTTCCTTCTCTCCAAGCCCGCCCTGCTTTCTCTTGGTGTCCTCGATAGAGGCCTGTTGTCCCTTTCTTGCATGTGTACTCCTCGTTCTTCCCCTCAGCCAATTCAAGGCCCCCCCCCAAATCCCTCATTCTATGTTCCTCTCGATGGAGTACTGCTTTCTCTCTCCCTATCTCACAATGCCCCTTCCTCCTCTTCGCCAGGGCCTTCTGGGCCCTATCCAGAGGGTTTCCGAGGGTTCTAGAGGCCTTTGCTCCACCAAACCGCCCATCCACCAAGCAGCGAGCACAACAGCAGGTAGCAAAAAGGCAGCACCCGCAGCCAGCGCACCAGGCAACAGCACAGAGCAAGCACACCAGCAGCACCAGCAAGGCACTCAGGGCAGCCCAGCAGATAGCACCCAGCAGGGAAGCCAGGGCCAGCGCCAAGGAGCACGCAGTAGATAAGCACCAGCCAGAAGCACCAGCACCAGGAGCAAGCCCAGCAGAGTAAGCCACCAGCAGAAGAACCAGCACACAGGAGCAGCCAGCAGAGTAAGCACCAGCCAGGAATGCCCAGCACAAAGAAGGGAGGAGAGCACCCCAGAAGAAGCCCCCAGACCAGCAAGAGTCAGCCCCGAGCAGCAAGAAAGCCCCCAGCAGAAGCAGAGTCAGGGCCAGGGGATGGGTGGGTGGCCCTGTTCCTTCTTGCCAGGGCTGGCAGAAGATGGCACAGGCTTCCTCGTTCTGTCCCCATGGTTGGTTGGCTGGGAGATGTGTTCTGGCAGTCAGGTCTTTCCTCGAAATGGTGAACTCTACTTGCGAGCTGCATCCTTTTATAATCCACGGGGCTGACGCGAATGCATCCTCCCACATGCGCATGTGAATGCTTTTTGCATCCGCTAGGCATCTAGCTCTGCATCCGCTCCGGGCCATCCGGCTCTGCATCTGTTTCCTTCCACTGCGCGCCGCTTCACTGGTGGCTCCCCGGAGCCTGTGGATGTGCCAGTCCACTTTCCACCCCCCGCCTTCCATCCGCATAGGCTTCCGTGGAGCATCCGCTTTAACATCCTGGCTACGTCCTCACCCCCATCCGTTCCTTTCTGTTGTTGTCCGCTTTGTTATAAATTTGGGGGCACTACTTTGAGAGCGGAAACAACGGATGGAACATTTTCTCGTCCGCTGTGTCCTTTTTACATACTTTTTGCATCCGTCGGCCTATGTGACAGGCCCTTTAGATACTGAACTAGTGCATTGTATATCTGGGTCCATTCTTCACAGTTAGAAGCTGATGGGGTGACTTGCACCAGCTACGAACTCTAGCCCCAAACTACCTCACAGGTTTGTTTACTTAGAGGTGAATAGGAAGAAATACCATACACTGTCTTGAACTTCTGAATAAAAACAACAGGACATAAGCAAAAGTGATAACTACTTTAGATCTACTCAGATTTCAGGTCTGGAAATAGCAAGATTCACTGTGAAATTGATCCAGGATTGAAAGAAAAACATTTCAATTTGAACTGATTTAAGAGTCAACATGTAATCTGATAAATTATTCAACTACAAGCTATAAATGGGAAGCAGTGACATGTCAACAGCTGCTTCATTTTTTTTTGTGAGGTTGAAATGAAATTAAAATAATCCATTAGAAAATATTAGTCCTACAAAGTTTCAGTTGGATATTTTCACAAGTTCAATGCAAAAAAATTTTTTTGAAATATTGCATCAGCATTTCATTTAAAGCAGAGATTATGGACAGTACTGTCGTTTCCAAGTTTTTATAAAAGTACCAAAAGAGATGTGATGAATCAAAGCAGAAAACGCCCTACTCCATTTTAAAAATAAACATCATTATCATTCTCTGACCTCTTCTATTTTTGGCTGGTTAGTTTGTTTCCATAGTTCTTCAGCATTAGGTTAGCATCTCCTTGGAATCATATGCTTATATGTAACTAATTCAACTTTTTTTTTTGCAAAATGTCTGTCTGACCATTATTAAATATAATAATAACACTTCTAAAAAGGTATAATATTTTAAAAATCTGTATTCTGCAATAATGGTAACTTCAAGCTTCATAAACCATAGAATATTCTATTAAATTAGAAATCACACACAAGAGACTGCCTCTTTGTAGTTTTACTTCTAGTAAGGAAACGATGGAGGGGCATTGGGGTAAATTTCCTGTGTAAATGCAACTCCCCTCCCATTTTAATATTAAATAGGCAAAGAGGAATGTGATTAAGAATTTTGTCATGGAGTCTTCTCAAGCAGGATCTGGTTGGAAGAGAAAATCAGTTCTATAGAGGAAGAAATTTCTAGGACTAAGGAAAGAATTGACCACATGCAGATATATAGGATTAATGTCAGACTGTAAGAATTTTTTTATTAGGGGTATATTAAAAACCATGCCCTGTTGTCTGTCTCTATAGATTCACTTGCCAATTTACTATCTATATATATATACAGTATATTTGCATATGTTCACCCATTCATTGAGAATGCACACACTTCACATTCTTGAATGAGTTTAAATATTGTTCCTTTTAGGACACTTGTCCTTTGATTAATTTACATTTACTCTTTGAACTCAGTTCTTTTTCTAAGATCAACGCCTATTCATGTTCCACTTTTCTGCAAAGCATCTTGAAATGAAATAAATGCGATTTTTATACAATAATTTATTATCATAGCTGTGTCTTGGGAAGTTATAAATAGGTAGCTTGCCAGTTGTAAATTAAATCTCAGTGACCAGAATTTTGCTTCCTTTGGCCTTTCTCCTAAGGAGAGAAAAATGGTGATGCAGAGATACAAATGAAAAGAATCTGCTGCACTCAATCCTGCTGCACTCATTCCTTCTACTATAGCTTGGATGGACAGATCTGGTGGTTCTATGAAGGTAAAGGCTAGGTCACACTGGCCGATGGATGCAAAACGTATGCAAAAAGGACACAGCGGACGAGCAAAATTTCGGGTGGCTCCATCCATTTGTTATCGCGCTCTCAAAGAAATGCTCTTCAAATTTGCATAAACAGAATGGAAAAACAGGGAAAGGAAACAGACGGGGGAAGTACGTAGCAAGGATGGTAGGCGGATGTTTGTAGAAAGCCTAGCGGATGAAAAGCAGATGGAAGTGGATGACACATCCGAAGGGCTTCTGGGGGAGAAATAGCGAAGTGGACACGTAGCGGAAGGAGCGGATGCGTAGCGGATGACGCGGATGCATCACGGACACCTATAGGATGCATAGCGGATGCATAGCGGGTGCAGCTCGCAAGCAGTCACAATTCAGAGGAAAGACCTGCTGCCAGAGACATCTTGAAAGAAACACATGGTCGACAGTCAGGAAAGAAGAGAAAAGTCCTGTGCTACTCCTG
>BHFT01060955.1:0-27148 GCA_004320025.1 Laticauda laticaudata
TACTCTCTGAAGTCTGTGTCTGTCTTGTTGGATTGCAGAACCAAACCAGACAGTTATAGAGGTGCAGATGACTCAATAATTCCTCTGTAGAACTGTATCAGCAGCTCTAATTTGTACAGATAGTCCTCAGGTTATGACCACTTGTTCAGTGACCATTCAAAGTTACAATGCAAAGTTGCAGTTATTGCAGCATCCCCACACCCATGTGCTCAAGATCTAGGTGCTCAAACTTACCAAATCACAACATCACAGCAAGGCATTGTCACACAATCGTCATTTGCAACTTTCCTTACTGGCTTCCAACAAGCAAAGATAATGGCGAAGTCAACAAGGAAGATCACAGGTTACTCCCATAAGTCAGTCCTGGCTGCATTTTCTCCTGAGGAGCCCCATTATAGAGCATGAGATCCCAGGGACTTATAACAGACCTCCTGGCCTGCCCATGCCCTGTAGCAGCTACTATGGACTCTGCTGGCCTGCCCATGCTCAGTGAAGCCTGCCAGGGGCTCCAATCTGCAGAATGGGATAACTTTCTGCAGCCAACTCACCATGGCCAATTCATCACAGCCAACTCACTACCAGACAACTCACCATGGCCAACTCATTGCAGGACAACTTCCTGTGGGACAATTTAACAATTCAATTTAATTATTTAGGAGGTGAATTATTATCATTCACATTTCATTTGTCCCTCCTTTTGCATCCTTTCTTTAATTATTTTATCCCAGCTCTGCAGCAAGATGTCCCATGATGAGTTGGCCATGGCAAGTTGCCTGTGGTGAGTTGGCCAAGGTGATTTGGCTGTGATGCATTATCTGTAGTGACTTGTCCTAGAATCTTTCTCACCTGTCCATCCATTGCTCACACTGGCCCACCTGCAGGCCCTGCCAACCTACTGCACATTGTAGCACCCACTTACCTATCTACCTGCAGTTCTCACCCAACAATCTGCTTGCCTATAACTCCTGTCACATAAGGTCCTCTCTTAAAAGCTCATTTTGTCTCTGGGTTACAGTGGCAACCACAACTCCTGAGATTACACATCACATCAAGTGTGCAATCATGTAATACTGCAGTTTATGACCACATTGTTTAGATTATTATTAATACTATCACTTTAAAAAGTGTATTTTGATGGCAACTAAGAGAAGTTATCAGAGAACAAATGCAAGATTTAAAGGTGTGCCATGGGAGGTGAAGATCTAAACTCTAGAATACAGGCTATATTAAATGGGGGGGGGGATAATTGGATTTTTAAAAAGAATAAATAACATTATTTAGAGGTTCAGTTGAGGGTTGTCATTTTTCTTAATAAGTTGAAATATTCTTCCATTATCTCTTATAATCAAAATGCTATCTAATTTGTTTTTATATCTTAATGAACAGCTACTAATATGATCTAGATTAATGAGGACATGAGTGCTCTATATAGCAATAGAGACAGTCAATAGGTATAAGGATCCATAAAGGAGTAATGGGGGGAGAGAAACATAGGGAGAAAATAGAAGGACAATGAAAATGGTGTAGTCATCCCATTATCATGAAAATTACTTCAAGACAGATCATCAAAAAGTACTGTTTTATCATCAGCGAAGTCAACAGGAATGAATACCGCACAAAGCTTTAGACAGCTCCATGAATATCAAAGCTGGTGCCATTATTCTATTCAAGACATATATATGCATTATTTTGTTCATTTTTATTCATAAAAAATAAAACAGAAAAATATTTTTCTCACTCATATCCTTTGTTATTTTCTTTTAAGAAGAAATTAAGGCTCACCCTTGGCTAGAAGAAAGAAGAAACAAGAGACTATTAAAATTAAGCAGTTCCCTTTTTCAACCTAGCTGAGAGCACAATATGGAGAATTTTTTGCAAAGTGAGGGGAGAGGAGGAAACAAGCACTGGAATATGATAATTATATGTTCCAAATAGTATTAGTTTTGCATTCCTTAACCAGGGTCCCACCCCAAACATATCTGAATACGGATCCCACAGCTAAAGGCTGTACAAATGTCGGAACCTTGGGCAGCTCCGGGACTCTGACATAGTGCATGTATTCCAGCAGCTGAGTTCTGAAATAGAGTAAGCCTCCCTCCAGGTTAATTTTTCTTGTTCTTATTCGATTTGAGAGAAAGTAGTGAGAGCAAGTAGGGTGAATAAACTCTTGCTTTCCACTCCTGCCATACTTTTCTTTTGTTTTGTTTTTCTAAACAGATAAGCTTCCAAGTGATGTAAAGGGCTGAAGGGCTGATGAAGGCATCCATCATTTTTGTTTTATTACTTTTGTTTTATTATAAAAGATAAGGAATCTAAGGCTAGATAATCTCTCTAATGTCAGCCAATTCAAACATATAAAGATCAGCAGGGAAGGCCAAGTGCAGGTTATTTTCAGTGACATCCTTCAACCAAGTTCAGAAGACATTCTGATTCATCTAGTATCAGCAGGATAACAATGACTCCACCTGACTGCCTTTTGGATTGCAGTTTTCAATTGTACTGTTTTAATTCTTGTGTTTTCACTGTCCAATTTTAGAACAGATGAGATTTTTCTTTGTTGAGCTCTATGTTGTTCTTTCAGTACAATGTGTTGAGTTCCTTTAGGAGGAAGATTGATCTAAACATAAGCAGATTCATTCATCCATTCATTTAAAAAGGCAGGAAATGCCAACAGGTGCCAAGAGACCCTTGTGTGGGGAGTTAATGTCTATAAGCATCATGTTGCCTAACCTAGCCTTCCTACCAAGTTCCTCCACAGCTCTTAGAAGTTAATCCCAAAATAATTAATCATTTCTCCTGCAGGAACTGCATTGACTGCCAGTTTCCTTCTGCATCCAATTCAATATGCTAGTTTTCACTTTCAAATCCCTACATATCTTCAGAGCAAGTTATTTGAAGGACAGTCTCTTCCCAGACTCATATACCTGATGCACCGGGGTGGGGGAGGAATGTTTACAGGTCCATCTAGCAGGACCAAGAATAAGAGCCTTCTCTGTGGTGGTTCCATCGTCTCTGGGTAGAACATCATCTCCATGGAAATAAAATCTCCCCCTCACTCTTTCATAAGATTCTGAAGACGTGGCTTGACAACAAGCCTAGGGACCTCAGGGTAGGATGGAGCTTATCATATGGTTCATTTGATTGTTGTCACCAGCAGGGTGGGGGATTATTGCTTTTTATTGGTTTTGTATTAGACTTTCATCTTTGTAAGGTGCCCAGAATCACTGATAGTGAATTGGGCAGACATCAGAGGTGATATTCAGCAGGTTCTGACTAGTTCTGGAGAACCGGTAGTGGAAATTTTGAGTAGTTTGGAGAACCGGCAAATACTATGTCTGACTGGAGATTATACAGCATCCTTCCCCTGCTATGCCCACCAAGCCACACCCACAGAACCAGTAGTAAAAATAATTGAATCCCACCACTGGCACACATATATATTTTCTTAAATCAATCAATAATACTAACAGCTGTTTCTCATAGCTGCTTAGAGTAGCCCCATGGCAAGATAGCTGCACATAAATTTAACAGAAAATACATCCTGTGGAATGAAATTCCTCTCTTCTCCATCTTCCTTGTCATCTTCCACTTTTTGTGGATGCAATCATGCACACTCGCAAAGACACAAACACACATGCACAGACACAGATGCACGCTTATTTGGCAATATTGGATCAATCTGAAGTGATGCTTCTCTTAATTAAGTAAAAAGCACAAATTCTGTACATATTAATGAGCACTCTAATGAGCATTAATTTTGTATGCTTTCCTCATTAACAAGCATTCAAAACCTTGACCAATTTCAGTTTGACTGAATGCCAGCACTCAGGCGACCCGTCGGTAGGAAAAACATATGCTAGGCAGGTCTCCAAAGGGATCTGAATGCTAGATAAACCTTGGCAGTTGCAATGTCAAGTTAGCAAAAATAAATGCCACACAAGAGGTACCGGGGAGTGCCCTTTTCTTCCATGTGTCTAGCTGAGAAAGAAAAATCACTAGGAAATAACTGAGCTTAATTGCTTTATTTCAAAAGTTGCTCTAAAGATGAAAGAACATGAAATGCCAGAGGTGGAAAAAAGCAATCTGACTAAAGTTACTTAGGTGGCTTTTGTAAACTATGTCCTTTGAATATTTTAAGAACAGAAACAAAGCTTATGAATATATAGATACATTTTCACATTTCCAGTCCTTATCAATTATTTACTAACAGTACATTCATGTCCACAAAAACCTGAAGTTCTCTGAGTTGCAATTTCCACATGCCTGGAGGGCACCAAGCTTTGGAAAGTTATGAAACCTTTTCCCAAGTACCAGTCTAAATATATTTAACAACAGATACAAGACAAAATAAGTTCAGTGATAATCAGCCTGACAGAAAGAAAGGTAAAATGTTTTTGGACGATGTAGCTTCTCAGATCAACTTCTGGCATAGGTCTTATTTAGTGGAGCAAATGCAGAAATCACTCAGTGAGCAAGGCCGTAATCTAGATTAGCCAAAAGATTGGGGTGCAATTTTGTAGATTGGGGATTAACAGGAACAATTTTACTGCTTATTTATGTGATGTATCAAAAAGCATTCTCTCTGTATAATTTGGTGTCCTCTCCACAATGTTTTTGGAGAAGAGTCCCAAAGGTGCTTTTTCAAAAAGCAACTGGACTTTCTGGTTTTTCTTTGAAGACGTTTCGCTTCTCATCCAAGAAGCTTCTTCAGCTTTATCTGAATGGTGAGGAATGGAATGATTTATACACCTTGAAGACAGATGGTCATTTGCATTCTTTTAGAGAGTCACTGAGGTCACCTGGAGGTTTATCTGTGTCATCAGGGTCACCTGAGTATTGCAAATGGTGTGGAGCTTTCTTGGAACTGCTGAAAGGACTGTATTGTAGACTGGAGATAGATTATATCATATCCCTCCCCTCTGATGAGAGAGGGCTGTTCAGTTTTGACATAGATGGCCTCTTTGACCCCTCTTTCAAACCAGAGATCCTCTCTGTCCAAAATATGAACATTGCTGTCTTCAAAAGAGTGACCTTTGTCTTTTAAATGCAGATGGACTGCTGATTCTTGTCCTGGTGGGTTTGTTCTGCTATGTTGTGCCATGTGTTTATGAAGTGGTTTGTTTCCCCAATGTGTACAGATCTGCACATGGCTCACCGAATAAGCCTCCAAATGCTTATTAAGCTGTGCCACCCAGACAGCTGAAAAGCGCTGCGTGTAGGTGTGCAGCATTTGAAGAGCCTCTTTTTTCTTGCTTTTTCAACCTTATCTGTGCCGTGCAAAGCAGCTGAGGTTGAAAAAGCAGGAAATAAAGGGCAAGTAAGAGCCAGGGCTGGTGGGTGGACCAAACAGCAGCAAACACAGAATGGGTTTGGTGTCTGCTGTTCTTCAGAGCTACCGGTTCTATAGAACCAGGTAGAACCGTTAGCATCCCACCCTGCAAGCTAGGAACTCGCTTGGGGCCATATCAAGCATATTTAGGAATCTGAGCAAGGAGCACTTTGCATTTCTCCCTTCCCCTCTGGAATGGAGAAGAATCTTAACTATAAATATCTTTTTGGAGGATAATCGGAGCTTCAGAAGCAATGCCAAGCAAATGGGCTAAAAAGGAGAGTAGAGTGCATTTAAAGAATCTGTAGAGAGAAAGCAAGAGATTAAGTGAATGGGATAGGAAGAAAAACGGAAGGCACTTCCTCTGGGAGACCCCTATTGTCCTCTGTGTGTCAAGATAATACAATAAAAGAGAGAGCTTGCTCCTTCAGGCCAGCCTCAGAAGCGAGAGTGCTATTAAGTTTTGCAATAAAACTCTGTTTCCAGAGACACCCAGCTTAGATATGCAGGCTGAAGCTGCTGGATGAAGCAGATAAGCCTCCATATTTCTGAGCGCTTATCTGAGGTGAGCCAAATATTCCAAGAAGCATCCTTTTTTGTTAACCATTACCACTCAATGAGCCTGGAAGTGGAGAGAGAGCCTGACTTTGCAGAACGTTGCACAATTTCAAAATCCCATGCAAAGACTCATTAGTTCAAGGTTGGTTGTCTCCTTAGTTGGTTTGCAGCCATTGCTTCTTGCCCTTCTCAAATGGCTTGACCCCCTCTTCTTTGTGACAGCCTCTTAAATATTCACTGAAATTCAAATTAAATTCAAATTCAAAATTCAAGGTTCCCTCCTTGAATTCAATGCAAACCCAAGTTGACATCAATTTGACAGGGCCAAAATGCCAGGCAGGAAAAAAAATGTACATTTGTTTTTGAAATGTATTTGCCATATGCTTGCATGTTGCTTACAGTTGCCATGGCAAATGAGACAACTTATATCTTACTTATATAAACAACTTCAGTTGCTGTTCCCTCTGTCAACATCACCAACAAAGAGCACTACAAAGAAAAACCAAGTTCAGTTAAAAAAAAAACCAAAGCACTTTGCCAACCAAGGGCAGAACAGTAATCTCTTTGACAGCAGAAAATATTTAAGAAATTAGAAGATACAAACCACTAGCACAATATCACTCCAATCTCACTATGGAGGATATTCAGAAACTCTACATTTCATGTAGTTTGATGAAGAGGATTAGGGATGACATGATAGCAGGCTTCCAGTATTTGAGGGCTGTCACAGAGAAAAGGATAGGACAAGGAGTAACAAACGAAATCTTATCAAACAGAGATCCAACCTAGAATTAAGAAGGAATGTCCTGGCGTGAGAATAATTAATCAGTGGAATGGCTTCCCTCCAGAAATTGTGGGTGTTCCATCCCTTGGAGACATTTATTTGTCTGAAATGGTGTAGGGTTTCTTGCCTGAGCAAGGGATTGGACTAGAAAACCTCCAAGACCCCTTCCAACTTCTGAAGTAGGAAGTACAAGAGTATAGAAGCAGAATTTAATAGCTCTTTGGGAGCTGTTTGTAAAACCATTCACTTAATAAAATGAGAAGACATTCCATTTTTAATTTATTTAAATATGTTTCTCAGCTTCATGTTCCCTTTGCTCACTTACAAGACCAGCAACTTGTTCTGCAACTGTTGTTGTCTTCCGGCAAGCAATAAATTAGCATTAGTAAGCTCAGCTGTTTGTGTGAAATGGTATAAGATCTCCTGCTTGAGCAGGGTTGGGCTGGGAGAGCTTCAATATCCCTTTCAACTCTGTTATTCTGTATTGCAATGGGGCACTTCTTACCTGGCCATCTCTCTTCAGCCTGAAGTAAAAAATGAATAAGGATCATGAACTGCTTCACTGCAAGTGAAGCAGTTCATGCTCTGTTCAACTCATGCATTCTAGTGTTTATCTTACAGTTCAACTCCAAATCACTTCATCTTTAATCTGTGCAATGACAAGCATCCATAGATCTAAAGCCGAATCACAGAAACAGATTCATCTGAATCCATATAGATCTGCCTGCCTATCATGTCTGGAGATAAGTTAGAACTGAAATAGATCTACTTCTGTTCTATAAATAAGAAGTATCCATTTGAATATGCAAGAAAAGTCTTTGTTGGGTTTCTTTTCCCATTGTCAGCACAAAGAATGAGGCAGTGATAATACATTATTTTACAGCTGCATTAAAGCAGAAGAAGAAGAAAACAAAATCATATACATATAGTGACATATTTGTATCTTATTTGAAAAACACAAGATAGATACATGTAAAGGGAATTGTCAAAACAGGATTAATAAAGTACAACATATTGCATTTGTTCGAGATTTGATTGTCATCTTGTCACAATAATTCTAGGACAGCTGTGAAAGTCTGCACTTCAATTTGCAGGTCTGGGCTCAATTTCACATTAGCAATAAATCATTCCATGTGAACTGGTTATTTTTCCTCCCAATATACAACACACAAGTTTATTAATGGAGGAGGGGCGCAAAGCATTAAATAAGCAACAGAGTTTCCTGCAACTGAAACTGTATTTGAGATACACAATACTTTCAAGGTGCATAAAATGCACATACAGCAAAGGGAATATGGGAAGCTTTAATGGGACCCTCTAGGAGCTGTGGTGGCACAGTGATTAGAATGCAATAGTGCAGGCTAATTTGGCCAATTGTCAGTGGTTCGATCCTCACCGGCTCAGCCTTCCACCCTGAGGTCAGTAAAATGAGAACTTAGATTGTTAGGGGCAAGATGCTGACTCTATAAAACCACTTAAAGAGGGCTGTAAAGCACTGTATGTCTAAATGCTATTGCTAAGTGCTAATCCAATGTTGTCTTCATCAAGGATGGGTGGTAGTTGGCTTCCCTGATAATTGGGAATTATACTTTTTGTGACTCTTAATCTACATGACCATTGATGAGGATTGTAGTTCCATTCCTGATCAACATTCTCTGGCAGGCAAGCTAGTCTTTCCCAGTCCACTTTCATGTCTAAAGGCTAGGTCCCACTGGCCGATGGACACAAAATGTATGCATAAAGGACACAGCGGACGAGCAAAATTTTGGGGGTGGCTCCATCCGTTTTCATCCGCTCCAAAAGCAAAAAGTGGCGAAAATTTGCATAAACAGAATGGAAAAGAACAGAAAAGAACAGACGTGGGTAGTATGTAGCGGGGATGTGAAACAGATGTCCATTGGAAGCCTAGCGATAAAAGCTGATGGAAGCAGATGACACCTCTAAAGGGGTTCAGGGGAGAATTTCGAAGCGGATGCATAGCAGATGAAGTGGATGCATCACGGATGCCTACAGGAAACAAAGGGGATGCCACGCGGATGTATATCGGATGCAAAGCATTCACTGCGCATGCGGGGGTGAAATTGCATCCGCTCCGCGAGATATAAAGGATGCAGCACGCACACAGAATAGTCTATTCTGACTCAGAATAGTCTCAGAGACTGAGTTGTTTACTTGTTTAATAAAGTTTATCTTTGCTTAAGACACTAATAAAGTTTACTTGTTCATTTTGTTTACTTAATAAAGTGTTGGTAAAACTTTGAAAAATGGTTAAGCCTTTGCATGCTTGTGGGATAGATAAGGATAGTTTGGGATAGATAAATCTCCAGTGCAAGCATAGTGGGACTGTATGATGGCCTGTACCACTCTCTGACCATTTTGCTGATGGTGTTTGTGTGGCACCCTCCAGGCATGCTACATGTTTCTGTATGTGGTTCCAGAGGCCAGGTGCCACAGAGTCAGTGCCACCTTCAGTCCAGGGTCCAGGTTGGACGGATGTTGGTGCTAGGCTTGGTCAACCTGGGTCTCAGACGCACTACAAATTTGTACACATGGCTGGTGCCATCCTCATGAAGTGATGGAATGCACGAGGGTCTTCATTCCTCAGCTCCACCATCAACTGGTCATACAGTCCAAACTCCATTCTTCTCACGATCCATCCTGGACCCACACAGCTCTTGGACGTCTCTTTCCTCTCCTTCTGTGTAAAACTTGATACAGTCTGAACAGGTTTTGGTTCTGGTGATGAAATGAGCGCAGCTATCATATAGACTGTTTCATCATCCATGGTGGAGAACAATTGATGATGTTGAAGACCAAGACAAGGGTGAGAGGTCTGTACACCACGGCTGCTGAACTCATACTGAGATCCAGATGATTTTCTCCCTCTTTTATCGAAAATATCAGTTGTCCGCTAGGTGTCCTTCTACATACTCTAGACATACTGCAGACATCCTAAATATACGAGATACATCCAGAAACAAACGTTTTGTCCGTATTTAATACTTTATATACGAGATGCATATGCTTACATCCTTTCTATTTCCGTGCTACTAATGCTGTGCAGATGTTCCGTGTACCTTGTTTTCCTCCCCTTTCCGTTTTCAGCTGAAGCGGATGTGAGTTGAGGGATGGCCAGAGAGATGCAGAGAGGATACAGCGGACGTTTAATGGGTGATAATGGACATAGAACGTTTGTTGTCCGTATATGTCGCAGATGTACATGTAGCGCGGTGAAAGTTCATCCGTTCACATAGTTTTGTGCAGCTCAAACTTCTTGTGTGGATGAAATTGCAGTGGAGCGGATGCTTGACAGATAGAGCATATGAAACACATATGCATGAGTACACAATGGATGCATAGCGTTTTCCAACGGATGGCAAGCTTTTTTTAACATTTTACATCCTCTTTGCATCCTTAAGTGCAGTGGGACTGGGCCTTAAAGGAGGACTACATCTCACAGTTTATAGTCCAGCACATTAACCACTTCACCAAACTGGCTCTCTCTTAAAAGATGAACAAAAGATCTTCCATAATCTCTTGCATACATTGCCATGATCAATTGACTGATTATATGCCATCAAGTCATTGTTGGTTCTTAGCAACCACATTGATAGATTTTCTCCATGGTAATCTGTTCCCAATCGGGCTCTCATGATGCAGCTATTGCTGCTGTAATTGAGTCTATCTATCTTGCTGCTAGTTGTCCTATTCTTCTCTTTTCTTTCACCTGTTTCAGCATTAGAACCTTCTCCAGAGAGCTGGATCATCACATAATATGTCCAAACTAGAATAATTTGATCCTAATTATTTGTGCCTCGAGTGAAAACTCAGAGTTGATTTGACTGATGAGCCATTGATTTGTTTTCTTGGTTGTCCACCTATTCTTGACAGTGTGCTTCAACATCAACTTTCAGAAAACATCAATATCTTTCTTATCTTGCTTCTTCAAACTCCATGCATTGTGATGGTCTTTCTTATATGCTGAAAATTTATACAAAGTACAGTCATACCTCAGCACACAACTGTTTCAAAACTCATCAAATTGAGTATTCAATGCATTTTGAAGCAGAAATCTTGTCCTGGCTCTCTTTTTCTCCCAGTAGTTGACATGCAAGAAAAAACTTGCTGACATTGGCTGCCTCGTGACTCACTATTTTTGTGACCAAAATAGATAGGTACAAAATAGATAGGTATTTGTCATGTCTTCTGGAACAAGTTACCAATGGGTACTGAGAAAACCTGCATCTGCAAGTAAGTCTTACTGAATCCAATGGAATACTGAATAATATTTACATTCAGAAGTAGGATATTTCATTGAAGTAGGATATTTCTACTTGAGAATTACGCCCATTAAACTAAGTGGGTTTATTTTTTAGTAGTCTCAGGTAAAATTATGCTCTTAAGGCTGAGAAGCTTGAGAAATTCAATCTTTCCAAAATACAATATTTAATTGTTGTCTGTAACACTTTGAAATAAATGGATGAATTAGTTGAGAGTGTTACCAATAGATTTTACATTTCTCCAAGTATTCATCTGAAAGAGATTTAGAGAAAAAGCAATCAGATTCAGATTCTGAAAGGAAAATATGCTGTTTTAACACACAAATAAATATTTCAAAGATACAAATTAAAATAGAAATTCTGAGACTGTTGTTTTTAATTATAAATTAATGTGAGTCAGTCAGAAATGGAACAGATGTTAAAAACAAGCGAAAGCAACATGGATGAAAAATGGATAAATTTGTTCACTTCTAATGTAACAGTTTAATTAGCCAGTATTATGTGTCTGCAAGTTGCTTATGTTTGGTTTTATACCACTGTATATATTAATATATTTCTCAGGGCATTTAGGAAAATAAGCAGTGTTCATTTTAAAAATTGTACAATTCTTATCAGAGAGAGGGGGGGAGGGAGACAGAGAGGGAGAGAGAGAGTTTTGACCAATTCAGATGACCAAGAGGTGTTTGTCTCTTATTCTGTTTTGTAAAGCTAGTTAGAATTGTGTAGAACAATGTGATTGCTTCCACTAAATAAAAATTGATTAAATGTTGGTATTCCATTTTAGTGTGTTAATTTTGCTGTCTTGACAAAGTTAGGTAATATCTATCTGCCTCCTGAAGCTGTGGGTGCTCCAACACTGGAAGTTCTTAAGAAGAGATTGGACAGCCATTTGTCTGAAATGGTGGAGGGTCTCCTGCTAAAGAAGGGGATTGGACTGGAAGACCTCAGAGGTCCGTTCCAACTCTGTTATTCTGTTATCACATACAATAAAGAATGTTCAATTCTGTCTATTTTGGGAAACTCTAAACACATTTGAGCTCAAATGTGGTCTTAAGTCAAGGACTACCTGTATTCATCTAAGGCAGTTGTTTCTCAACTGCTTTAGATGCTGCATTCCCCATGTTGGCTGGGGAATTCTGGGAGTTGAATTCTTCACATCTCAAGGTTGCCAATATTGAGTGACACTTATCTAATGGGAAGCAAAAACTGAGCCTTTTCTTGAAGTTCTCCCATTTTGATTTTTTCAAGTAAAAGTTAAGGTTCCCTTTATAATTATTTTCCATGGTGATAAACATCTTTTTTTTCCCAAATAGGTGGTCTCCCAATATATTCGATTTTTACTCACATAACATCAAAGCAGTATCGAGAGGGCAATAAATCAAGCAAAATTCATTCAATATCAAAAGAATGGCTTTCTTTGTTTTTAATAAGAGATATTGCACAGGAAAGAACTATTAAAAAATCATTACTACAAAACAGGTTAATTGAAATGCCACATTAATCAAAATCAGTTTTCTTAGGAGAGCAGACTCACCCAGCCAAGAACAAATATGCAACAACAATTTTGAAGTCTTGTGTTTAAAAAATTGGGCAAGCCAGATTAAGAAAAAAATGCAAGTATTTTATGTATGCATGCCAATATTCAACAATTGCCTATATTTAAGTCATCACAAATCCACAATACTAAACAAAATAGTTGTTTTCCTTTTAATTCATAACAACAATAATTAAATATTTCTGCTCCATTCTGTTGTGACCACTACAGTTTTTTGTTTAAAAATGCATAAATAAATAGAATAGAAAAGATTCTTTGTTTAAAAATAAAAGATCTTAAAATAGCTGTAAAAATGGGTTTATATAATCCCAACTTCTTCATCAGAACATAAATTAGCAAGGATGGAAAACCTGGAATAAATCAAATTGAATAACCACAACTGCCATTTTTGGAAGCAGAGAGGTTTGTGAGGGGAAGACAGCAATAATCATGCTAGGTTATAAAAAATGGATAAAAATATTAAACCAACAAACCAGTTTTTAATGAAATAGCTGAACACCTAAGGTTGAACAACTTGCAACCCTCAGGACATTTGTGATCCTAGACTTCCGGTTTGTTCCTTGTCGGTGTTGGAATCCGCAATCATGCGTGGTTTCGCCTGAGCTCTCTTGCTGGAGGGTCCTGACCAGGACCAGAATCACCCTGGTGAGGTGGTGAAGAAGGGGGAAATCACCTGGAGGTTTGAGGGGAGCCACAACTCCCCTCCCTGACAGGAAAATCCCTCCTGAAGGCAAGCTGCAGCAGTGGTCTTAAAATGGCCAGCACGAAGACAAAGAACATTCCTGGAAACTAAGTTTTGTGCTGGAGAGAGAAGTAGCAGGAAGAGTGTGAACCAGGCAAAGGACATTGCTTTTGAGGTACCCCAGTATCAAATTACAGGGCGATTTTGGAGGAAAGTGTGACCAGAGAAAGTGAGAAAGAAAATGGGTTTTTAAATTTGGATTTGATTATTTTACTGGACTAATCTGGAGGAGACAAATTTAAAGGAAAATACATTATCACAACAAAGGTTTAAAAATAAAACTGGACAGATATTGAATTGTGGGCACTTAAAGGGCATAACTAAAGCTGGAATTGAGTGTGTTGAAAAGAATAGCTAAATATTGAAATTAGCAAACTTAATGAAGACATCATATTCAACAAAGAAAGTTAAAAAGAAAAATATTCAAGAGCACCACCTGATTGTACAGGAAAACTTTAATATGTTTTAATATGTTTTAAAACAAGCATCTGGTCTTTTTGAGACTTTGGATCTTGGAACTTGAAAGAAAATAAAAGGAACTTTATTATTGTCACAGAACCACTCGGTAATTTGGGAAACAGTTGGGAGGCCAGTTGGAAGATTTGGAATAAAGATTCAAAAGTATGAATTGTTGAAAATAAATTCAAAAGATATTAGCTGAAATAAGATACTGGACTACTGGATAGAATATATCTATCAAAGAAGAGGATTTCAACTATTAAGGAAGAGGAAAGAAAAAGAAAAAAAGAGATGATATAATGGAGAAGCTACTTGTTGATATAAGACTGGACTTACAAGACATAAGATCGACATGCAAGAAACAAGAGACATGATAAAAATTAAACTTGAAATGTGTAATTATTACAGAAATTATGAAGAAAAAAAATTGTGGTCTGATGGGATGATAAAAGGGAGAATGGTTCAGAAAATGGTTAAAGAAGAAGGGAAAAGCAGAAAAGGAAGTGCAAAGGAAAAATCAAAAGAGAAGACAGAGACAGAAAAGTTTAATAACTGGAAAGAGAGAAAAGGAGGAGAATAAAAATGGGGGAAAGGGATATATGATATATGGATCTCTGGTTATTCGGGTTTTCTCCCGCGTTAGAATTTGGAAGTATCTAGGCCAACGTTTCGATGAAGTCTCATTCATCATCATTCAGGCTTTGTTTTCAGCTGCTGTGCTTCTCAGAGTACAATGCTGAGCCTTGCAGCATGCTTCTTCTTCTTTAACTGCCTAGTGGGGGTGTGACTGATTTGGATGGGGGTTGGCTGTGCTTCTGATTGGTTAGGGGGTTAGGCTGGGGGTGTGTTCTGCTTAGGTGGTGGGCCTGGCTGTGCCTCTGAGAGAAGCACAGAGGCCTGAAGAAACAGCCTGAAGGATGATGAATGCAGATTCATCGGAAACGTTGCCTAGATTACTTCCAATTTCTACGTGCGCAGAAAACCCGACATAACCAGAGATTCCACATACAAATACTTCGCGAAAACCTCAGAAAACAAATTATATATATATATATAAATTATCATATACATGATATATATATTATATATATATAATATATATATATATATTTATAGTATATACTATTATGTATGCTGCTGTTTAGCTTCTTCGGCGGTATTATCCCACGTCATTGTAGTTCGTTAAAGCTTACGTAGCTCATTGTTAGTTCTGTTCAAAGTTTGTAGCCAACGTTTTCAGCAAATCTCATCTGCCATCATCAGGGCTTCTGTATGGAAGTAGTGTCGTCACAGTTCTCTGTTTCAAATTTGAGGTGGTCTATTCTGATTGCTATTAATCCTGGGTCTGTGTCGCATTGGACTTGCGGTTTGATTGGATTGGTGTTTCTGGTTTCTACCTGTCTGCTTTGTGGGTCTTTGATTGGTGGCAGCACTCTGTCTTCTTTGTGTTGGAGGCTTTCCAGTATGCAGCTTGGCTTCAGTGTGAAAGGACGGCTGCTCTTCATCAGCAAGGCTCGGGTTTCACCTGGGTGCCGGTGGGGGGTGTTTGAGTTGGAATGATATAGGGATTTAGTCTGTGCTTCAAGTGTTTGTCAGTTTTGTGGTGTTGGAGCATTCTTCTCTATTTGAGAGTGCAGGTCCAAATGAGTTGGACAGCTCTGCTGCGAATTCATCTCTTCTCATTCATTGCTGTCAGGTTCTTTTTTCAATCTCATGGCTTCTCTGATGCATTCTGTGTGGTTGGGATTTTCTTTTTTTTTAGTATGGCCTGAGGTTTTTGGTGTCCATTGAAGTTTGATGTTATGTTGACCGTAGTTTTCATATGTGTTGGACTAGTGAGGGAGGGTGTGTTCCAGCTTTTTACTGCATTTTTTGTGTTCATCTAGGCGGGTACTTATTCTTTATGTGTTGTCCAATTGTATGTGGCGCCGGCATGATAGTACAGGGATATTCGTATATGCCTTGCGTTTTCCAGGTCAATTTTGTCTTTTGGGTTCTCAGGATGGGCTGCTATTTTTTTGCTGTTTTGAAGGTCAGTCTTTGATGTGATGCCTGTGTAGTATTCATTACTGACATCTTATGACAGGCATCACATCAAAGACTGCCCTTCAAAACAGACAAAAAATTGCAGCCATCCTGAGGAACCCCAAAGACAAAATTGACCTGGAAAACCAAGGCATATACGAAATGAAACCACAGGTCACAACATCAAACGTTCAATTGGCACCAAAAACCCTGAGCCACTATAGAAAACCCCAGCCACAGAATCATTTCAGAGAAGCGCATAGGAGATTCTAGAAAAACAGACCTGACAGCATGAATAGATAGAGATGATTCCAGCAGACTGTCAGATCATCTGCCGAAGCCTGCACTCTCAAATAGAAAGATCTCCACACCACAGGCCAGCCAAACACGCTGGGCACGAAACAGACCCCTCTGATAAGCTCCAACTCTAAACCCCCCACCAGGCACCCAGGTGAAACCCAGCTTGCTAATTGAAGAGCAGCCGTCCTTTCACACGGAGCCAAGCTGCAACTGAAAGTCCTCCAACACAAGGAACAGAGTTGTGCAAGCCAATTCAAAGCCACAAAACAGGACAGAAGAAACCCAGAAACACCAATCATACTCAAATGCCACCGTCCAGATGAACACAGACCCAGGAGCGCTCTAGCCAATCAGAATGACCAGCCTCAAATTTTGAAACTGGTGAACTTAACTCATACAGAAACCTGATGATGGCAGATGAGATTCTAGCTGAAACGTTGCTACCAACTTGTAACAGAACTTACAATGACGTGGGATAATACCGAAGGAAACTTTATATATATGTATTGCTGTTTAGCTTACCTTCGGGGTACAATGACGTGGGATAATACCCGAAGCGAAGCTAAACAGCACCACATTTTAAGTACCGCAAAGCTTGAAAAAAATAATCTTACTATGGAATGCAGCTTCAGCTTCCTTCGGTTATATCCCACTCATCTGTAGTGCTTTTAAAGTTTTTGTAGCAACGTTTCAGCAGATCTCATCTGCCATCATTCAGGCTTCTGTGTTGAGTTTGTATGTGGTTAGCCTGACCCACATATATATTTGTGTTTTTATACTAGATAGGGAGATTGATATTAAGGAAGATAATGAGATGGTGGCTTGGCTTCGAATTATTAACTAGAGGGGACAACTATATTTACAGATAAGGATTGATAAAATGACAAATGTGACAGGAAAAAAAATATAATAATATGAGAAATGATAATAGAAAGGAGATGAGAATTTTAGATAATATTGTAAAATAAGATATGAGAATATACCAAGAAAAATGGAAGGAGATATGTTAGATTTGGAATTGAACAAATGAATATAGAATTGAGATAAGAATTTTAGAAAATATTGTAAAATATGATATGAGAACATGAATTGGGATTGGATAAGATAAGCTTAATATTTAATAATGACCAAGGATGATGCAATATGAAATTAAACAAATAAAATGAATAAGTAACTATGGTCATGTTTGTATTGAGAGGTGAAACCTGGAACCACACTGCTTGCCAAATCAGAATTTTTCATTTAAAAAAAAAAAATGAAAACAGGGAGAAAATTGAATAATGGAATTATTAGGTATGTTTAATTGATATGGTAGTAGGCATTTGGAGAGTGTAAGGTTGAAAATAAATATTGAAGAAATATGAATTAATATGAATATAATGCAACGAGAGATATATGATATACTGATGCCACACTGTTAATATATTGTTATTAGATTGGAATTTAAAAAAATTGGGGGGAAAAGGACATTTGTGATCCTTAATCTAATTGTGTGTATTCTTTGATGTGATTTCAAACAAAATACCAGCGAACAGCATTAACCTTTGATAAGATTTATCTGGCTTTTTCTTGCATTTATTTGCTCTACAGAAAAAGAAAATACTTTAGAAATTGTGAGAAAGAAGAGACTGTGAGAAAACATTCGTGTCTGCTAGTTGCTTTGTGTATGACCTCCTTCAGGCTTGAAGAAATGACCTCCTTCAGGCTTGAAGAAATACCGTGTTTCCCTGAAAATATGGCCTATCCCAAAAATAAGCCCCAGCCTGTTTTTATGCATGTGCATAATATAATCCCTACCTGAAAAATAAGCCCTAGTGAAGGAAGTTGGACATGACCAGAATAGAAGGCAGTGAGTGCATGCAAGTGAGCTGACAGTGTCTGGCAGCAGCAGCAGCCCATGCAACACAGGTAAGTTGAGTACCTGTACAAGCAGCAGGCAGAAGCAGAGGAAAGGGGGAGGCAGGTGATCTGGACGTGCCACGCAGGCCACAGGAAAGTTAGCAACAGTGGGCCAGAGCAGCGGGCAGCCATGGGAGACTCATCTTCATGTTGTGATACCGGCAACAGGCAGAGGCACAGGGGGAGGCAGGTGATTCTGCATGGGCCTCAGGAAAGCCAATTGGCAATGGGCCAGTCATGGGAGTCTCATTTTCATGTCTCTCAGCTTGCCTGCAGCCCATGAGGCTCGTCAGGATCATCTGCCTTCCATTCTGTGCCTTCCACTCGGCGCAGCTCCAGAGTGTGCCAACTAAAGGACTGGCGGGCTACAGCTGCTGCCGGATTTTGTTAGTCCCAGTGTGCTTGTTGGCTCTTGTGTTTGCGCTGAGGTGGGGCACCCAGCTGGACTGATCACCCTGAAATCGTGTTTCCCTGAAAATAAGCCCTAGTACTTATTTTGGGGCCCAAAACAAAAAAAGACCAGGTCTTATTTTCGGGGAAACACTGTATGAGTCTTAATTGGGGGGAGAAGTCTTCTAAATCATGAGTTTGGAACTGAAGTGATTCTGAACTGAAAATATCAAATTATAACATCTATCCCTTTGTAATCCTATGGCTCCATATAATGGTGATTTCTTCTGGATTTGTCTTAATGTAATATTTTATCTCTTTGTTGTATTGTATTGTACGTATATCTTAGATAGATAGATAGATAGATAGATAGATAACTGGATTCAAACTGGCTGACAAACTGTACTCAATGAGTAACTTAATGGGTCTAACTCTAAATGGATGGAAGTAAGCAGTGGGTGCCATAAGGTTCCGTCTTAGACCAGTACTCTTCAATATCTTCAATTAATGACGTTATGAGGAATAGAAGGGAAACTTACCAAAATGAAGATAATACTAAGCTGACAGATAGCTAAACACCCAAGAAGATAGACTCAAATCCAGATGGATTCTTGACAGACTTGAACACTGGATTCTATCTAATAAAATGATATTCACTATAGAGAAAAGTAAAGTTCTACACTTAGTAAGAAAACCAAAAGTACACATATAAACTGGGTGAAACCAGGCTTAATAGCAGTAATTGTGAGAGGATTTGGAGTCTTAGTAGACCAACCACTAAATAAGAGCCAGCAGTGTGCAGCAACCACCAAAAAAGCTAATGCAATCCGAATTGCATCAACAGAGGGATACAATCAAGATCAATGAGGTACATACCCACCTATAAAGCCTTAGTAAGACCACATCTAGAAATACGGCATCCGGCTTGGTCACTATACTATAAAAAAAGATGTTGAGACTCTAGAAAGAGTGCAGAGGAAGAGCAACCAGGATGATTAGGGACTGGAGGCTAAAACATGAACGTACAGGAGCTAAACTTGTTAGTCTAGTGAAAAGAAGGACCGGGGAACATGATAGCAGTTCCTCCAATATTTGCAGCACTGCCACAGAGGGGAAGGGGTCAAGCTATTTTCCAAAGCACCAAAGACCCAGAAAAAAGGATAAGATGGAAACTGAACAAAGAGAGCATTTACCTGAATAAGGAGAAACTTTCTGACAGTGAGAACAATCAACCCATGGAACAAAAGTTGCCCTTGGAAGTTATGGGAGCGCCATCACTTGAGACTTTCAAGAAGAGATTGGACTCCCATCTGTCAGAAATGGTGTAGGTGTCAGCATTCCAGGGAACCTCCATTCCAATCAGTAACTCTGAGACAAGAATAATCTCAAAAATACTTTTATTAGAATAGCACCCGGCACATCCATGGAATTTCAAAACTAAAAGTTTCCCAGACTTCCCACAATGTCCCAACCTACAAACCACCCCCTTTTTACTAATCATTACATGACATGAACCAATCCCAAAGTAAGTTCCATTTCTTCCTACACCACACTCTTTGACCTTGAATTAACAAAAGAATTCTATTTTGCCGACCAAGTGCTGCTCAGTTAAAATTACCCTCCTCCCACTTTCTCAAGCAATGTGGCAGCAATGAATAAGGATTCCAAAGCTGACAGAAGGGTCTCCTGCTGGGCAGGGGATTGGACTAGAAGACCTACAAGATCCCTTCCAACTCTGATTATCTGTTATCTGAGGTAGATAGATAGATAGATAGATAGATAGATAGATAGATAGATAGATAGATAGATAGATAGATAGACAGACAGACAGACAGACAGACAGACAGACAGACAGACAGACAGACAGATAGATAGACAGACAGACAGACAGACAGACAGACAGACAGACAGACAGATGATGGAGAGAGAAATGAAAGAAAATAGAGGATGAATGGATGAATGGATGGATGGATGGATGGATGGACAGGATTAGGTCATTACTGCGTGCATCTATATTTACTCTCAAGAAAGATAGGGAATGGAATTGTTTCAAAATAAAGACCCTTCAAAGAGACTTCAAGTTTCATTAAGTATAACATAGGGGAGGCAGAATGTCTGTTGGATTCAATAGCAAGAACACTGGGACCCTGTCTATTTCCAACTTGCATTCTCTCTGTGTTACACACCATTGGATAAACGGCTTGGCCTGCTCATACTCCATGCTGAGTAGAAAGCCTGGAGAGAAACCCAAGTATGAGGTTTTAATTGCCACTGCTCATTTCCAAACAGATTAGAAGTCATCACTCATAGTTAATGGGGCCAGACCAAGAGAAAAATCCTCTTGCTCCTAAATAAATTGACACCAAGTTACTTCACTCCCTGGATTAGTTACAGCAGATATTTCTTTTGAAACTAATGGACTTCATTGGGATTTCAAGGGCATAGAATAGAACCATATGGCTGGAAGAGACCTTGGAGATCTTATAGCTGAACCCTTTGCTCAAGGCAGGAAATCTTATATCATCCCAGTCAATTTTTTAAAAATTTCTAGTGATGGAGCACCTACAATCTCAGGACATAAGCTGTTCCATTGATTAATGTTTGCTATGGGCATATTATTTGGATCCCTGACATTATGAGCAAGTTCACAAAACAGCTACTGGGAAAATTTTCCCTACCTCCAAAATACCTGCCTTGGGGGACATAATCAAGCATGAATTTACTTGAATGCTATTTGCTACAGACCATCTAGGTCTCTATTCCTGCTTACCTCTGTTTTCTGTCCAAGTGGATGGAATTCCAAATAATGACTAGGCAGAGATATTTACCTTTTTCATTTGCTAAGAGCACTTTGAGATTCTATTTAGGTCTAGAAGGAAGCATTGTGGAAAGCTGAGCTTTTGTTCCGTCACTTCATTCTGGTTTGTTGAAAATGGAAAGAAAATATCAGAGATAGAACAGGAAGGCTATGGAAGAAAATAGAGGTTTGTTTATGGCAGAGTCATGTCCAAGCACCCAGGTGAAATCTGCTTTACTCTTCCAAACTACATCCTCAACATTACCTGGACACACCTGGTTGAATCCAGCTTTTCTGATCCAAAGTGCTTCATCTCCACCTTTTTTATTTTACTTTTATTTTAAACATTGAAGCATCCTCTGTTTCTGGGTGGAGTGGGGAGGGGGTGACTGATTGGAGCTGAGCATTTACTGGCCGGATGCCCTTCCTGACCCCTACGTGGAGCTCACAGGAGATATTTTGCTCTTTGCACTGTGTTAGAGAAACATCAGTCAGTGCCTAGGATTGAACTCTCAATCTTTTGAATGGGAGGAGAGCAACTTCACCTCTAGGCCCCCATGCTGCACGTATACATATACACATACATATACATATGCATACACATTTACAATATACCCTTTCCCAGTTCTCGTGCAAATAAAGAGAGGGAAGAGAAGCACACTCAGGCTTGCAAGACCCTGCCATTATAGCTGTTACAATAAAAGTAGTCCTGACCCATATGGCATTGATTTCTTAGCTGCTTTATTTTATAGGGCTGGTAGGTAAGCTGAGGCTATTCTCTCCTTCAATTCATTTTACTCAGAGTTAAAATCTTGAGTGGGACAGTGACTCCTTTTAAATCACTCTGGGCAAAGAAGCCAAGAACAGATAACTAATTGCAAGCATCAGAAGTCAAACCAAAGGAAGTTGAAATTTCAGTTAATTCCTGTCTCTCCTTTTTCTTGGAAGCAGAAGTTTGGATGCTCGGTCTGGCAATCCATTAAATCGAATTAAAAAGAAAAGTGGTGTTGGCTGCAGCAGTTTTTGTCCTTCTGCCTTCCCTTCAGAAGTCAGGAATGCATCCTCACCTGTAAAAAGGTGGGCAACCCTTTTCTTTCACAGTAACTGGCTGCAAGATACAGCTCAGATCTCCACCAAGGAAAGGAGAAGTTTCAAGGCCACATTTCTTTGAAAAGGCTGGGGAGCTTTGGATACTTGAAGAGAGAAATTCAGCATCCATCTTGCCTGTTATTCTCTGTACCATCAGCTTATTCTCATAATCTACCTTCTCCTTCCCCCTCAAAATCCCTCTTCTCGTTCCCCAATAATAAGGCTTATCCTCAAGGAAGCTGGGGTTTTCCCTTCGCCACACAGGCCTAAACAAATGTGCTGGTTTAGTCTCAAAATATGCTGCAGCCATCAAAATTGCAATTCATTGTTGTAAAGCTTAACTCCTTCCTTAAGTGCCCTGCATGAATTTCTTTGGGATAATAATATGCAAAGCTTCCTAAGTCATGAATGGCCAAGCAAGCTATCAAAAGAAGAAAATCTGGGGAAATGCTTGATCTTGAAAGCATTCAGTTACACCCTTTATTTCTCTAACAAAGCTGCTTAAGCACCAGATAGCAAGAAGAACTGGAGAGGCAGGTCATCCAAAAAAGAAATAACAAACAGAAACTTGATAGAACTGTACCAGAAAAAAATAAGTTCAAACCTAGAAAGATACTGCACCCATTTCAGTGTCTATTACTTTCTAATATTTCTGTTAGTCAGATCCTGCCAGGATTTTTTTTCCCTTCAATCATGTCCCATTCTTAGAGACTACCTGGACAAGACTCTGCACTTTTCATGGCAAGATTTTTAAGATGAGGTTGGCCATTTCCCAGGGTTGAGAAAAAGTGGTTGGCCCAAGGTCAACAGACCTAGTATGTAGCTTGATACCCTGGCTACTACACCCAATTGCTTCTCTGGCAAGGATTATTCAGATAGATAGATAGATAGATAGATAGATAGATAGATAGATAGATAGATAGATAGATAGATTGGATGGATGGAATGGATGGATGGAATGGATGGATGTGATGGAATGGATGGATGGATGGATGATGGATGCGAGATGATGGAGCGAGCTATAAACAGAGAGAGGTGGGGAGAGGGAGTATGTAGATATGTTAATATGTAACATATGTAAGGGTGTGTGTGTGTGCATGTGTGTGCTAGTGGTTCCTGGCAGCCTGTGCAGACGGCAGTGGAATCGGACAGTGGGGAAGAACGGGGACCAGTCCAGGAGTCTGGAGAGGACTCAGATGAGAGTCCTGCATCTGATGCAGGGATGGACCAGGACCACCTGGGAGTTGATGTGCTGACTCTGGACCTCTGGAGTGTGGCAGCAGTGAGGCAAGACGAACAAGGGAGCCTGTTCCCGCAATGTGTGTTGGCAGAGCTGCCTAGAAGGCAAGATCAGCTGAGACAAAAAGGGGCAACTCAGGAATAAGGCTTGGAGGTGATTGCCCCTCCCCTAATGTATAAGGAGAAGCAAAGTCGTTTGCTCTGTTCGGATTAACCCTAAAGCTCTGTGTGGATTTTGTACTTTGTTTGGCTTTTTTATAATTCATTTGGCACTTTAGTTGTTGGCAGCAATTCAAAGGAAGAAAGGTGGGTGCTTATCTGAGGACTGTTTGGGTGGGAATGGACTATAATTCCCAGCATTGAAATAAACAAGAGTTGTGTGGACTAACCATGTGCTTAAGTTACGGTTTCAGGAAACTCTGGTCAGAACAGTGCATCGGTGAGAGAGGGGGGTGAGAGAGAAGAGAGTAAAGACGAGAGGAGATTGAGCAACCTGGGGGGGGGGAGAGAGAAAGAGAGAGAGATTACAACCTGTTCAGAGTATAGGCTTTGCATACTATGTTGGATTAGCCTTGAAGGGTGTCCCTTCAACTGATGCAAACTGCAAGCGCCAGATACCAGGATCCTCCTTCTAGTTTTCAGCAAGCGGATCCTGGTATCTTTGCATTTGCCATTAGAAAATGCTTGCTTGCTTGATTGACTGACTGACCGACTGATTTTAAAAATGTTGACCCACTCAGCCCCCAAGTAGGAATTCGTTCATCAAAAATGCACATGACTATTTACATAAGCTGAAAAGGAAATGTGTCCTTCCAGTCCAACTCAATTCCCAGGGATTAAATGCACGTGTCCACGCAATTTTCAGGGCAACAATGCTTCACCTTCAGTTCTGGAAAGGATGGCATGATCAGCCTGGGAAATGATGCAGATGTTTGTAAAACTTGCCGGCAGCTGCTACCTTTCTCCTCCCATGCACTCCAGGTCACCTTTCTAGAACTGAATCCAAAACCATTCTAGAAAATAAAACATACCAAGGGCAATTTGGCCCAATGCCATGTTGGTTTAAGACCCTTCTTGGCATCTTGTCTTCAATAACCTCCAGGCAAGAACCCAGAAAGGGAGTCGATAAGCAGCTGCTAAGAGCCACTATCCCACAGCACTTTCGAAGAAAATGACGGTAGTCAGTTGACAAATAGCATCTTTTCCGTGCATCAGCATTTACCAGGAATTTCTCTCCGTTCTGATTTCCAACCTCTCCCTTTATGATTCCCCCCTTTTCCCTTCTATGTAGCATTTTATCAATAGACCATAAATCTGAATGCATTTGCAAGTCTAATCCCAAATTCGCTCACTGCACTTCTCTTCTATTGCTTCCCAAGTGCCCATTATTGTTTTAAATTTGTACTTACATACTGTAGGCTTTGCAGCTTGCATTAGTCACCGACATGGTATCCTAAGTAGAAATATAGCATTTGATGGCAGAGAAAGGGAGGGAGGGGGGAAGAGGGAGAGGGAGAGGGAGGGAGGGGGAGAAGCTTTGATGTACCATAAGTAACAGTATTAGACCCCTCTGAGAGCTTGAAATTTCCCATAATTCTGGAGAAACTTAGGTATAGTAAAGGTGCCCATATAATCAGAATCCAGGAAATTATGTTTTCTTTTTATAACCCCAGTTTTGCCTTGTATTAGTTTGGTGCAAATTCATCATCCATCAAAATGGCATTTGTACTAGAGAGTTTAAGTTCCAATGTGCTATTTTATAATCTCTGTGTGTGTAAGGGAGAAGTCAAGAAGAGCTGAGAAGAAAAGTTGAATTCCCAAGTATGATGCCAATAAAGATTTACTCCTGTACTTTCCATCATGGTCCTTCCCACAATTAATTCTACCAATAATCATATTAAAGAGCAGAGATGGTATTCAGCCAGTTCTGACCAGTTCTGGAGAACCGGTAGCGGAAATTTTGAGTAGTTCGGAGAACCAGCAAATCCCACCTCTGACTGCCCCCCACCCCCTTCTATTCTCTGCCTCCCATTGAGTCCCAGCTGATTGGCTGGGTCTTCTTTGGTTGCCCTGCATAGGAGAAGGGAGCTGGAAAGCAGGTTAGTGGGGTGGGGAGGGAATGGGGGCTTGCGATATCCTTCACCCGAAGAGAGGTGGGAATGGAGATTTTACAGTATCCTTCTCCTGCCATGCCACCAAGCCACACCCACAGAACCAATACTAAAAAAGTTTGAATCCCACTGATGTTAAGGAGCAAAGCACCCAATGTCTGGCTTATCTTTCCCTTTCCTTTACAGAAACCTGTTGCTATAAAAAATAAAAATTAAAGGTGAACTGCTGACCCAGAGATCAAAATCCTAAATCGAAAAGGTTGAAGGAATGACATCATTCACCCACTGTGCGCCTACATAGAACGGTCATGCTGTTCGTTGTTTTGGAAAAAGCATTCCACAACCTTGCAATGCTTTCAATCTTTGTTTTGAAACACCTGTCTTGGCAAGCATAACATCCAGGCTTTTAAAACAGTGGGAAGCTACACCAACACTTGTCGTTGCCTTAAAGCACCTCCTCTGTCAAAGCCTGACAGCCTCTGATTATCTCTCACCCCTCCCGGTTGCCTCATTCTGTTTTATGAAGTCCCCCAATGTAAGATGATCAACCTGTCACAGCCAAAGGAACAGCCAGTAGCAGGTTGGGATAGAAGAAAGAACTCATCGTGCTCCCGCCTCCAAATGTACTTCATGGGGCTTTCGATGGATTTGTAATGTGGCTTTGACATTTGTGAGTACCTCCAGCGGTGGCTTTCAGATTATTTCATGTGCTCCATTGTTGGTAGGTAACCTTTAGCAAGGCATTAAGAGCACAAAGGAAGGTGTGTAAATTTCAAATAATAAAAGGCTGATTAATTCCCCAGCTTCCATTGCACATGCACAGCTCTAACTTAAGAATGAAATGCCTCCAGAACCCCCAGGAATTCCTCGGCCTTGAAAAGAGGATTATCAGAGGAGCACCTACAATATTAACGGAAAGTATGAGAACAATGGAGTAAAATGGGGCAATATTTGAACAAATGTATTTGGATTCCTATGAAGCACATGTCAATTTCTGGCAAGGACTGAGAAAGAAAATTACAATGGACCATGAAAGGAATAGATTTCTGATGATATTCCACAAAAGTAAGAAGTCCCAAAGATGTTTTTCTAAAAAAGCAACTGGGATTTCTTGGTTTTTCCCTTGAAAACATTTTGTCTCTCATCCAAGAAGCTTTTTCAGTTCTTGGATGAGAGATGAAACATTTTCAAAGAAAAAAATAAAAGTCCAGTTTCAGAAATGCACCTTTTGGGACAATCATGCATGACCTGGATGATTGAGAATTTCCATGGACAACTTATCCTAAAAATTTGATTTCCATGCCAATTAAAGAACAAGTGATGGACCACTCTGTTACTAATTATGGATCTGATCTATGCAATAAGTATAATAATGAAAGAAAATTTCCTCAGCCTTTCTGGAGATAAATTTGAAAATGATGGAATCTAGCTGATGTTCTGACCAAGGGTTCCAAATTGTAATTACACATACATGTCTTTTAAAAACAAGAGTTATATAATTGCAATGCTGGGAATTGTTTTCATTCCCAGCTGAAACTGATCTCAAACAAACCCTGAGATAAGCACACACCTTTCAGTTCTGTGAAGTGCT
>BHFT01060959.1:0-35103 GCA_004320025.1 Laticauda laticaudata
TAACAACGGATGTAACATTTTTCTCTTCCGTTGTGTCCTTTTTGCATCCGTTGGGCAGTGTGACATGGCCTTAAACACCGCTTAACAGCGGTGGCAAGAAAGCTGGTGAAATGGATCCAAGCTTACTGAACATTTGTCTCTCCTAGTAATGGAGATTCAGGGAAGCCAGATTCACTTAGTGACTGTGTGACTGACTTAGCAACCAAATTTTTGGGCTCAGTTGTAGTCATAAATCGAAGACTATCTCTGCCTTCCTCTGCATTGCAGTGTTGTCCTAGAGGCCCCAAAATAACCCAGATGATATAGTCTCCTGCTGCAATGCAGGGAGTTGGCCTAGATGACCTCTGAGGTCCCTTCTTCCAGCCCTAGAATGCTGTGCTGTTTCAAAGTGTCTTCTGAAGCTGCGTCTAGTGCCAGGGTTTGTAGTTCTTCCTTCCTCTCCTTTTTCTCTCCCTTTCTTCTTCCACCATTCCTTCATATCTCATTCCCTTTTTTTTCTTCTTTTTTCTTTTTCTTTTTTCTTTCTTTCTTTCTTTCTTTCTTTCTTTCTTTCTTTCTTTCTTTCTTTTTCTTTCTTTCTTTTTTCTTTCTCTTTCCTTTTCTTTTTTGTCTCCCTTCTCCCTCTACTTCTTTCTCTCTCTTTCTCTTCCCTCTCTCCTTCTAAGGCTAGGATACCCACCCAAAACAAAACCTCCTTTAGATGAAGCCAGTTTACTTACCGCTCCCCCATCCCCGTTTTTCCCTTCCAACCAAACCTGGGCAGCAGTCACAGCAACAAACACTGCCCATTCAGTGTCAGGGAAGCACGATCAGGTACAGGGGAGCTTCCACCCCCTTCCTTCTTTCTCCTAACAAATGGCTGAGGCCATTTGGCTGCAGCACTTCCCCCAAAGCCCCCCAGACCCTGCGATGGATCGCACCATGGCTTCTGGCTGCCAGTAGTAGCTGGCAGCTAACTGTCCCATGCGGCCAAAAGCCTGGGACAAAAGCTGTTTTGTTGAATGCGTGGGATGAAGGAGCCACAGCCCATTCATCAGGGCAAACAGCTAGGGGAGAGCCAGCTGAGGAGAAAAGCCAGAGATGGGATCCTGGCAGCAAAGCAGGCACAGCCAAAGGTAGGAGCCTAAAAGTCCTAGACCCATTAAGATTTTTCTTAGTGCAATTATAGTTGAAGACTGTATTATTTCTTTCTTATGAAAAATGTTACTCACTTGCAATCTTGCAATTTCTTCACCAAATTTCTTCTGTTGCTTTGCTAGTACAGATTGATGGTACTCTGTATGGACTTGCATTATGCAGTGTTTTGCAGCCAGAAGAGGGAACACCTCCTGGAAATAAAAATACTGACCAAGGGAAAAGTCCAACCACATAAACCATCACAGACAACATGGGATGCAGGAAGAAAAGGAAGAAGAACATGGTGTTAGACACACCCAATGAATGTTTTAGATAAGGCCTGGGAGATGAAATATACCAACATGCAGAGATTATGTTAAGTGGAATTATGAATATTAATCTGAACAATAACATTTAGGAAATGTTAATTTGATTTAGAATTTTCCTAAATCATCCCTTTCATAATTCAGGTTAGCTTCGGAATTTCGGAATTCAAATATGCATTAGGAATTAGGACAAGGATACTGTAATTTACATATTATATTTATCAACTCAAGTTACACAAATTATCTAGACCTTAAATTATGAAAAACTAGTTTATGTAAATCACCCAGTTAGCATTCTTGAAAAAAAATTAAGAATTCAGTCCAAAGAGAAATAGAATCACTAAATAAGCTTGAGCACATGACTAAATATAAAAGGGTAATATGATGCTTATGGTAAAAATATATAGGAAAATTGCTTATTCGCATAGATCAAAAAGAGATTATGTAGAAGTGCCATATAATACAATCTCAACAAAGTTCTGCATTTTTTAAATTACTTTACTTGCAACAACTATCTAAAATGTTATGTTTCTGTTTGCTATTTTATTGAAAATATCTGTTCTTCAAGAACATGAAAGTGAAGTACTTATCATCAGAATATCTTTGTCTTTATTCATACACTATTGCAAAAGATATCACTAGAGAGAAGATATATAACAAAACTGCCAGCCAATGGTGAGGAAAAAATAGGAGGAATGAGTGGGGTTGAGTGTATCTACCACTTTGGTCCATTTGCAAATAATTTTTTTTCTTTGAACATGCACATCCATTTCAAACTTGAATTTCTATTGGTATCCTGAAGGTCAATTCTACAATCAATTTAACCCCTAACAGGCTAACTTATTTGTTTATATCCTATCATTTTTACAAATAACTCAATGTTGTGACCATATCCAATACAACTTCCTCTTCCAATTTCCTGACAACAACCCTGTAAGGTGGGTTGGACTGAAAGACAATAACAGGACAAGATTACCCAGCTGACTTTTATAGCTAAATTGGCACTTGAACTCATGGTCTCTTCTTTCTAGCCTGGTGCCTTTAGCCTGGTGCTATAATTCCTACACTTTGCATACTTTTTGTTACTTGAATTAGAGAGTCACAAATTAAGGTTTGGATGGCATGGCTGCTTATGGTATGATAGTAATTTTAATAATCATTTTGTTAGACATGCCATACTAAGAGTTTGGAATAAATATAAAACAAGACTGTCTACGAAGTTGCCTCTTTGAATGTCACCCCAGGAAGTTTTCTTTAGAAAAGAAATGGTGGCAAAGCCAGACTAGACCGGTTGATGTATGTCAAATTTTATCTTTCAATTCTGGTGACCCAATATTAAAGCCAAGGGAAGAACTTGAATTAGAAAGTTATGTTTGACTTTGGTTTATTTATCAACAATCTGAAAGAAATATTTAAACTTCATAAAAAGTGCTATGGATTTAACTTTGTTAAAAATGAATTGGAAACTTTACTATGTGGAAACAATGAACATTATTATCACTAAGATCTATAAAATGTTATTGAAATTTAATTTGGAAAATGAACATGTAAAGCATGATGTATAAAGGTATGTCAATGAATGTTGGAAATGTAAAAGAAGGGATTTTTATCATCTATGGTGGATGTGTGATAAAGCAAAAAAAATGGAGTATGATTCATATTTTAATACAGAAAAAATTGAAAATGAAGATAAAGATGAAACCAGAATTTTTCTTTTTTGGTCAAATGGAAAAAGAAAAAAAATTGAACTTGGTTATTTCTAGTATATATGATGACAGCAGCAAGATTATTGTATGCACAAAAATGGAAGGACACTTTGATTCCTACTATGGACGAATGGTTGCAGAAGTGGATGGAGTTGGCTAAACTGGTAAAATTAATTAAAGATAAGAATGTAAGTACTTTTGTTTCCACATGGAGACTGCTTCTGAACTTTGTGCTTGAAGTGGAAAAGAATGAAACTTTGATTTTGGGTTTTACTGATCAGACTGAGATCCTTATAGAAATGGCTGGTTTATACTATTAGAAAAAACAAAAAGTTGTGATTTGATCTTAATGCCTTATTTTACTGCAACAGTCAGAGCTCAATGCTTCTTTTAATTTTTCCTAATCCTTCCTCACTTCTCTTCTCCCTTTTCCTCCCCACTGCTTTTCTATTTACTTTCATATTTTGAATCTTATCTTATAACTCAATAAAAATGTTAAATTGTAAAACTTTACCTCCACCCCCAGTTTTTAATTAACAGTTTTATTTCACTGGAGAAAAAGACTGTGATTGGACCAAGGTTCCCAGTTGACTTTTATAACTAAGTTGGTACTTGAACTCATGGTACAAGTTTGATTGCTAAGAAATGTTATATTTTTCATATTTTTGCTGTAAAATAAGATAAGAAATGGTTGTGAATCATTACTTAACATATAATAAAATAATAAAAAATGTAAAAAAAAGCAAAATATATTTAAACTGCATAAATATGTCCACAGTTGATCAGCAGTGAAAAACCATATTGCTACATTTATTTCCTGCCTATCTCATCATAAGGCGACATATTGCAATTTACCAACACTTTTCCCCCCACAATATATTAATATTGGGGGAAGGGGGCGAAGTATTAGTAAATTCCTGGTAATATTTTCAGCTTAACTTTAAAGCAATGCTGTTTATAAATATGTCCCAATAGCAAGAAGATAAATATCTTCAAGTATACATGTTCTAAGTTCAAACTTGTGCTATTGTTTCTGATAGTCTCTCCTCTCAGAATCTATGCTATTGTGACATAAATGCATAAAACAACTTCTAAACCTCCTAATAATTAAGTTTTTAAAAAGTGTTGCCAAAGGAAGCACTCTGATAGCTCACTATAAGTTTTCCTTAAATTAAATACAACAGTAAATTGTTTTAACCAAAGTATTATATTATGAAAGAGTACAAGAAGAATTATAGAAAGAAATTTTCTTCACTCCACTGCATCTTTTAAGCCCCAAATCAGCCCTGGTGTGTTTCTCAACATCCAAAATGTTGATGGGATGTAGAAGAGGAATCAATCTCCTGGTCAATGTCCACACAGTATTCTTATCACTTAAAAAAACCATAATTAATTATATCTCAAATTAAATAAGATATACAAAAATAGCATATATAAATAAGTATACAGTGACATTTTTATATGCAAACACTTATACAGAATCAAGCATTCAAGTAACTCAGAATGTGAATATACATTCTTTAAGAGTTCATTTGGCAATCTGTTTTCTGCTGTTTTTCTAAAAGTAACAAAATCAAGCAGTGACATCCTCACATTAATTTGGGCCAATCCAATATTAGTTTCCTTGTTCACATTAAGAACAGAGAAGTTTGAACTAATTAAGAAGTGTGCTAAGTTGAAACCACATTTGCTAAAGAAAGAGATAAACAATGTATCTAGAGAAGCAGACGCAGACATCCCATGTTATATTTAATTACAATACCTACCATATTTTTTGGAGAATAAGATACCTCTGAAGCATAAGATGCATCTAGCTTTTGGAGAAGAAAACAAGATAAAAAAGCCTGCCTCTGCCTCTCAGCAATTTGCCTCCTTGCAGCAAACAGCAAACAGCCTGATTAGCTTCAGCACAGCCTGATGAGCACAAGCAGCTGATTGTCGGTTGGATCGGCCTCCCGGTGATCAGCTGTTTCAGGATGCATATTGCTGCCTCCACACACCCCATTTTCACCTCCACGCATCCTGTTTTCAGCCTCCACATGCCCCATTTTTAGCATGTTCCAGGTGGTGGGGATCAGAACGGGTGGAAAATGGGGCACCAAAGGCGGCAATAGGCGATCCCTGCAGCATGAAACAGCTGATTGTTAGGAAGCCGATCCAACCGACAATCAGCTGTTTGTGCTAATCAGGTTGTGCTGAAGCTAACCAGGCTGTTTGCTGCAAGGAGCTAAACTGCTGGGAGGCAGAGTTCGGCAGGTGGGGGCTGGCAGGTGTGTGGGGCTTTGGCAACATTTGCTGAGTAAGATGCACAGACATTTCCACCCATTTTTGGGACTGGAAAAAGTACATCTTATACTCCAAAGAATATAGTATATTTCTTATACAATATATTTTAGGTTAAATATAATAAGCTGGGAATGAGTTCATGTGCTTCCTAAGAGGTACTGTAAATTATGTATTGATTTCACATACTGTGCCTCAAAATTAACTGCATCTCTTCATCCCATTCCACAAGCCAAATGTCAAGCAAGGATTATAAAATATTTGAAAATGTCACTGATAGCTTCAAATCAGTAACTATCTCAGCATGTATTACTTTTGTACTCCTTTTCTGATGTCTTCTGTATGAAATTACCAACCTTGGGTAAGGTATCCTTGTACTGGCACTGTTTGAATGCATCACCATAGTAATCAGCAGCTTGGTTTGCAAGTTTAGCTATGATTGCATCTTTCATTTTATCTAAATAAAAAAAAACATGTGTCAGTTTTGAAAAATTGAGGCAGTATTTTTACATATGCAAAATCAGTGAAGTACATACTGTCACCAGAATTTAAAGTTCTCCATTTATTTTTGTAAATGAAACAGCAACAATATAGAATTTTATATAATTGTACATTTTTGTTTTAAAAAATAGTACTTAGATCTTAGTTGAAAACAAGACTTCCAGAAAATGCATAAAACTAAGTTATTTCTTAAAAGCTTCCCTAAAACAGTAAACTATTGAATGAAGTTCAAAAGAACGTCCCTTCTATAAAGCAATGTTAATAGTAAAATTCAAGATTTGCAAACTTTTAACTGTTGTGTTGTTATGAACCATACACTTTAAATTAAAGCATTCAAATAATACATGCAGTATTAGTATGAATTTTGAACTGCAGTAAAGGAATTTCAAATTACATCATGTGATATATTCCTAAATATTCTATACTAGATATTGCAGGCTCTACAAAAGTATTGTTTTTAAAATATACCAGCCTTAAAATGTTGTTTTATATATTTACAGACAGAAATACAGAAAGTAACTTTATTCAAATGACTAACTCTAAAACATGTTACTGTTATATTGGTTTTGTCCTCAGATTTCACAAGATATATTCTAGCATTTCTACTTAAATACTTAATAACATTTTTTTAAAAAGCTACCAATATCACAGCCAGTTTGGTCTAGTGGTTAAGACACAAGGCGAGAAAGTGCCTCAGCCACTCTGTCTCAGCTCAATTCACCTCACAAGGTTGTTGCTGTGTATCCAAAATGTATTGGATAGCTTCGCTGTGGTTTTTGTGACAATAGTAAAGGTAGGATACAAATAAACGACTATTATATTTTTTTAAAAAATGCATTTTAACAAAATAGGTTTTCATATTATTCATAAAATAAAGGAAACAACTATAAAAACAAAATTTTAGATGTTGCTGAATATGGAAGCAAGAATGTATCATCTAATAGCCATCCAGAAATGCATAGTACACTAATTTAATTATATGCAATAGATACGTATCAGTATTATGTGTATTAAAATCTTTAAAAATCATTTAAATTATTTCCATTTTAATGTTGATTCTTCTCTTTTTAAATGTTTCTTTTAATATGTGGATTGACTATTGTATATCAGGCAGTTATTTACAAATTAGATAAGCAACTATATAAATTTGATAACTACACTTGAAAACTTCAATTGTCGATTTGAGAAATTGTGTTGGCAGGTATTTTTATGTGGATAGGTACAATCTATCCATATAAAAATGTTCTATGGAAACAAAATATTTTAATAAAAGTAAAAACTATTTTATATAGATAACAATAAATCCCATACATTGGTCAAAGATGGTAACTGAATTTGTTATGGTGGTAGATAATTTGTTATTGGTGTTATGTCCAACCTTAACTATCGTATGATTGTTGTTTGTTACCATGGTTTTATATTTATTTTTCATTTAAATTTAATTCTTATTGTTATATACCAACTAAAGTAGTAAGAGACAGGTAGTCATTAAGTTCCTTAAATAAATGAATAATTACAAATTCCTTGAATCATGATGTGATATTTTGGCTTCGACTTTTAAATTACATTAAATTTTCCAGCATTCAAAATAAATTGAAAGTGCCTAGTTAAAACTTTAAACTGAAGATATTTCCAATTTGAATAAATATAGTAATACTCCCAATTATTTTAATCTCTGGTAAAAATAAGGTTATAAAATCTATATATTTCCACTTTATAGCACATACCTCTGGTAGCTTTCAGAAAAAAAACTTCTTGACCTTGAGCCAGCATGATAAGACTTAGTGTGCCAACTGTATCTGGAGAAATATCAACTGTAGGCTCTCGATTCAATGAAGAGAGGACCGTATCTTTAATATGCTGGAAGGCACCACTAGCAAACTTGAGAAAATAATACATTTTATTATAGAAGCCTGCTAAATACTATCGTGAAAAACACTACAAAAATAGACATTCCATTTAAGGCACTGTTCATATTGCGTTTAATTTAATTGGATGCCTGAGAAATCTTAGGCTACTATAACAAGTTTTTACTGTATTTCTGCATTCAAGGCTGTTGGAACTTTATTGATGTCAATTCAATTTAAAATAGCTGAGAAGAAGAAGTAGGTCTCAACCTTTTCAAACTGATGGTACATTTGGAATTTTGAGAACATATTGTTGATGCTCTTTTACATTACATTAGTCATGGCTATTAATGATTTGTCAACTCACAATTATCATTAGGATATAACTATTCATATAGCACATATTAGAATATTGCATATATTACAATATTGCAATTCTTTTATTATTTCTACCCTGTTTCTCCAACAATACGGCCTCCCACAATAGGAAGTCCCAGCATGTTTTATAGGCATGAAATGAAACTAAGCCCCTCCCCCCAAATTAAGGCCTATATTAAAACATGCAAAATGGAGGGGAATGGTGGGGGGGCTTGCCGTTAGGAAGTACTTTTGTTGCACAGCCGGATATGGTGCTGCCTGCATTGACCCTGATACAAAATGCCCCATAACGCTGAGGTCAACATCCAAGCCATCGCCGCTCGCCCGCCTGAAGATGCAAGGGGGGGAATTAAGTCACCCCCGAAAAGACAGCCTAGCCATTTTTTCAAGGCTCAGAAAAAAATAAGACCCGACCTAATTATATGAGAAACACGGGTATTACCCATTTAGCATTACCTATTAACCCTTCTAGTCTAAATCCTGTTTCAATGTAATAGGCACAATTCCAAATTGAGCATATAAACAAAAGTAGATTTAATGATACCCCAGAGATTTTCAGAAATATAAATAAACTTGAAGATTGGTGCTTTCTTTTGTGACATGCCAATTTTAATATAAACAGTCAAGCAGGACAGGGATGCTGTTGAATCCAAAGGAAATCATGGTCACCATTCTTCTCTTTGATAAAGAATATTCATCTTAGATCAGAGCTAGGCATTTTATGGCCCCTGGGCCACATTGGCCATTTGGCTGTCACTGTCTGGCCGATGTGACAATAATAGGAAATTAGAAATAAAATGTAAATAAATGTATAAGATGCACGTGATACAACTGTATTGTTTTTATTTTGAAGGCAATTTTTTTTAATTTATGTATGTAAATGTATGCATGCCCACCATCACAATCTTATTGGTTCAGCCATGCACTATTGTCCCAGTTTCTCATGTGACCCCTTGGAAAAATTAATTGCCCACCCCTCTCTTAGTTTTCCTAGGTTTATGATCATGATTTTTTAAAGATATATTCCTAATGTCTAAACAAAACAACTTCCAAATTCCAATAAATACTTAATCGTAGAGAAGAATTATACCTGGTAATATTTAGCGGCAGCTTTCATCCCTTCATCACTATCAAGATTCTGTTCTGATGCTATTTGACTGGCCAATGCTCCACAATTAAATAACACACATGTTTTCTCATAGCCTAAACTTGCCAGAGCTGAAACAAAGTGCATACAAATCAACATTCTTATCCATAAATTAGACAATAATGGAGCCTATAGTAATTAATAAAAGTAAAAACAGATAAGTATACATCAATGAATCTGTGGATCTATAGAATGCATTAAATAAGTTATACTCAATTCTTTTTTAAAAATAAAAATTAATATTAGTTGATTTCCAGGTGATCTAGTTACTAACCACTGACCTTAAAGCTTTTATGATTTGAGATGAAAATGTTTAAATAATTGTTATTGCAGTCATATCATTGTGCTATTTGTCTTTAAGGGTTCTGGGTAAACACAACTAGCTTGATTTCTTGAAAAATAATGAAGGTGGCTTCATTTTCAATGAAGCTGACAACCACAGCAAAATGGTGAGCCAGAAAATGGATTGGGTCCTCAGAATTCCGGATCAAGGATACTGTGGTATTGGCCACAAGCACACTACATAATAGTTCCCCAAAAGGAGATCAAAATATAATGTCTCCAGCAGATTTTGGAGTTCTCCAAACCAAGTGAAAGTCATCGCCGACAAAGTTGCAGTTCAGAGCAAGTATACTTGGATTTCTTAATTAGTTCTGGAACTTTTTGTTCATGGCATTTGAAATAGTAAAAAGTGTCAGAAAATGTCAGGTGTAACTGTCATTACACCAGGTGAGTTTCTTTTTATTCTTTGCAAAATAAATTTTATGCAAGTTTAGGGAGTTAAAAAATTCTTTTTTAAAAAAAATAAACTTTATTCAATTTTCCAACAATTTAAAAAGCCATAAAGTACAAAATTCTATCAATATTGAAGACATCATTTACATTTCTTAATCATATTCTTACACTTAATTTTCTATTACATTACAATTATTATATATTACTTTTCCTATTAATTCACTATTCCTTACTCCTTATTTATACCACTTGTTACATAGTACATTTTCTATTAATTCTACATTTTCAGTATCTATAACTTCATATCCTTTAATTGAGGGGTCACCAACTTTTTAGACTTCAGGGACCACCAAACTCATAATTTTAAATCCCAAGGACTACTAATATAAATTTTAAAAAAAGATAACATATTTAATATAAAAATTTTAATAGACAAACACAATACAGAAGCCTGATGATGGCAGATGAGATTCTGCCGAAACATTGCTACAACTTTAAAAGTGCAACTATAATGACATGGGAAAATACTCGAACAAAGCTGAAAACCATACATGTAAGTACCCGCAAAAACTTAAGAAAACATATATATATGTATATATACATATATATATGTGTGTGTTTTTTTAAGTTTTCGCGGGTACTTACATGAATGCAGTTCAGCTTCCTTCGGGTATTATCCCACNATGAGAATCTGCTGAAATGTTGCTACAACTTTAAAAGCACTACAATGATGTGGGATAATACCCGAAGGAAGCTGAACTGCGCATATATATATATATATGTATGTATGTATGTATACGTATATAAATATGTAATTGATTATCTAAATAATATTAGAAAAACAGAGAACACAGTAAAGTGGAAAAATATGCTATTATGACCAAAAATGTGATGAAAATTTCATAAAACTTTATAGGATAAATTTGGTTAAATGGAAACAAAAAGGAAACTTCATTCTCTCTTTTTTTCTTTTTCTTTAGTGTATACATATTATATTAGACATAAAACAGAAAATGTATTTGATTATATAAAGGATATGAGAAAATAGAGAATATGATAAACCAGAAAGGATTATATTGGAACGTAAAGTATTTGTAATGAGAGTATTCTCCTATGATTAAAAAGGAAGGGAATGAAAATTTAATAAAATTTTATAGGTAAACTTTAGCTAAGTGGAAACAAAGAAAAAAAATATGAAATGGTTATGTGAATATCTCTGGAATAAATATAAAATTTATTGTAGACTGGGGGATATACCATGTGGATCCTGAAAATATTAGTTTTATATAGTTTTATTTAATATTAATAATCACTCTTTTTTGATTGTTTATTATATACTGGCTTTGAGAAAGTTAATGAAGATAATAATGAATAATATAAAATAAAATAGGTGGTAAGCTGAAAATGGAAATAATAGGGGATAAAGAATTGAAAATATAAGTGAGGATGAAATGTTTTTGATATTGAATTAATGAATTGAAATATGAAGTGAGAACTCAAAGATCAGTGGAATAGATGATTTGATATTAAATTATAAGTTGGAAATGCAATTATGACTATGTATAAATATTGTAACCTGGAATCACGTTGTTCACTTGAAGAGATATGTAAAAAATAAAAAAAACTTTATTAAAAAAAAGAAGTACAATGTCTTAAACAAGAATAAGCAACTCAGAAGCATTTATATATCTACATTCCAGATTTTAAACTCCAGGCATTGGGCTGAAATGGACTTAGCGTCATTGGCTTTACTTTATTCATTGTAGCCCTAACACAGTGGGAGGCAGGTGATATAAAATTTACCTGATGGGTCTTTCTACCTTGGGATCCGCTTGTTCCTACCTTACCAATATCATACCTTACCATACCTCCCCTTCTATTTTATCATACTTCCTCTCCAAATCTCTCCTTGTTATAAGAGAACAAGAAAGTATTCTGCCCTTCCTTTCACCTCCATTTCTTTATTAGCCTGAGCTAACAAGAAATGTTGCTTTCAAGCACCTCTTCTATTCCCCAACCTCCTTTTGAAGAAAGAAGATCAGAAAGTAGGGACATTTCCATGTTTTTTTTTATCAAGAACCTTCCCATTCCACTTTTTCTCATCCTCAGGAATCTTTTGTTCCTCTTACAAATGATACAACTGTCTCCTGCTCTCTCCTAAAAAGAATCTCTTTCCTCCTGTGAACTACTGGAAAGATGGCAACTTGGACTTGTGGAGATATTACCAATTTTCTGCCTTCAAAGAGTGTGACTTGTTTGGATAGATCTTCTAATGAAGTAAAAGATTTCAGGCTTTCCCTCATATACTGAGAGGCCAAAATACATTCTACCTTCCTCCCAGAGAGAGGCATGCACCGCAAAAACACCCAAGATACAAGACAAGGTGGGGTGGGGGAGACATTCCAGGGTGATTAGGGGATTCTAGAAAACAGTTAGAAGCTATGGAAAAAAGTCCACAGGATTGACTGAGAAGAAACCACAGCAGCTGGTCTTAGATCATTATGTACCAAGAAGAAAACTGGATGAAGGCCAGATGTGGGTTTCAGCAGAAGACAGACACTTGGAAGAGGCATTAGCATAATGTGGTTGGTCCTTTCAGAGTTGCTTGAGCAGTTTAAAAATTTATCAAGAACATGCAAGTAAAGCTTTGTGTTGAGAAGTAGTTTTTAATAGGTACAAATAGCTATAGATAGCCTAAAAGGGCAACATCTCATTCAAGGTTTGAACTGAATTACTCTATGTAAACTCAGCCAGTAAAAAGTTCAGGCAATTTACTTGCTGGTGGTTTAGATAACAACAATAGTATTAATGTAAAGTTTTGTCCTATTCCCCCCCCCGCCCAATCCAGCTGTTGATGATAGGCAGAAGTGAGATTTTACATCTAATACTACATTAGACCTTTCCAAAAATGTGCTATGAATTGTGGGTGTCTGGCAGAAAAGAATTAATTGGACAAATCCCTGGAAATGTCATGCTGTCTTGGAAAAGGATGGGAAGGCCTTCTCATTCTGGAGGAAGCCAGCTCTATTAACAGCCAGCAATATTCTGGAAAGATCTGAGGCTGCTAGTATTTAAGGAGCAACCTGAACTTGGCAATATCGCTACAATAATGACAAACTGAGATGGCTTTTGTGGATTCCAGTTCTAGAATTCTTCTGATTCTCTCTTTTTTAGTTCTTTAGTTCTGTTTGCTTGGGGCATCTGCTTGGGCCATCTGCTTAGCTTATGACCACAATTGAGCCCAAAATTTCTGTTATTAAGCAAGATAGTTGTTCAGTGAGTTTTGTCCCATTTTATCACCTTTCTTGCCACAGTTGTTAAGTGAATCACTGCAATTGTTACATTAGTAACATGGTTAAGTGAAACTGGCTTCCCCAATGACTTTGCTTGTCAGAAGAATGCAAAAAGTGATCACATGACTTTGGGACACCACAGCTGTCAAAAATATGAACCAGTTGCCAAGTGTTCAAATTTTTATCACTACCAATGCTGCAGTGGTCGTAAAGTGTGAAAAACAGTCATAAGTCATTTTTTTCAGTGCTGTTGAAACTTTGAAGGGTCACAAAATAAAAAGCTGTAATTGAGGACTCCCTGTATATGTATGAAAGGTGAGGTGAATTCACAACTATCAATTGTAGATGAACAGCTGTGTTGTCCAAGAGTATTGCAAGATGTTGGGCATCAACAGTCAGTCATTTAACATAAATTTAAAAAGTCATAATTATGTTGCCATTTTCCAACACTGTTCTTCAGTCCTTATGCGCCAGAAGATATTAAAATGAGATTTTGAAAATTCTGCATTTAAAATATGCACAATTGTTGAAAAATAAAAATGCCCATTTTTGTTCCCAAATACATTAATCATCCCAGACTAATCACTAGGGAGAGATTTTTTTGGGGGAAAGGTGATATTAGAACATGAAAGTGATAAAGACACATGAAGACTGCATACCCAACCCAAATCTTAAAAACTTATATTTAAAGTCATCAACCTTCAACTACAGCTTAGAAAAAAATCAACATTACATTTTTAAATAGTTGAGGACAAAACCCTGTTTTACTATATTGATGCAGATCTGAAGACTTTGAATCTGAAATTAGTGATTACCAAATACAGAAAGCTAATGAAAAGCAAGCAACAGAGAATGATGTCTTGCAGTGGTCAGGAGTGACTGAAGGCAATTATAGAATCTACATTGTGATAAAGAGCAAGATAGCAGCAGAAGCCATGGCTGGTAAAAAGAGAAGAGTTTTGTAGCTGGGGAGACAACGTCAAACCATAAAATCAGGTTACTGTTTTGGTTTTTAGGGCTTGTTTTGATGCTACCTTTTACTTATTCCTCCTCTGAATTTGGAAGTTCCATTTCATTACACCAATTTACACACTCATTAGGAGAAAATCAGAGAAGCAACATGCCTCTAAGAATAAATTAAAATTGAAAGGTTCCTTTCTTCCAATAAAAGTTATACATTTCTAAAAATGTGCAAAAAATAAAGCTAAGCACGGTGTAGTTAGTTTTCTCATGTACTACTAAATGCTTGAATAAGTAACATTAATTGAAGTTGGCTTTTTTCATGTACTGGTGTGTGTATTTTGCCCTCATATGGTAAACTTTTGAGCTGATGAATGTTCAAATTTAATATACACCCTCTTAACTATTAAACAAGTTTTACTTTAATACGTAATTCATGAAAACTAGGACATTTATAATTGGTGTTAAAAAGAAAAAATAACCTAACAAAGGATACAGTATGTATCAAAATACATCACAGGACAACAAAAACATTGCTTTTAGAATAGGCTGCCTAATGTTGTGTTAACATTATTTTCAGCATTTATTAATTTATCAAATAATTTATTGAAATGAATTATTTTATTTAATTAATTTAAATGCACTAATGCTATTCTTATTTTTTATTTCTTCAATAGCATTTATATATCACTTGAACTTAAAATGTTTTAAGCTGCATACCAGATCATAATATAACATTAGAAGATTCTCCTACAAGTGCCTACAAGTCCACAAAATGGGCAAGAACCTGATGTAATACTACAGTTTCCAATCATTTTTGAAATACCAGAAAATAAGGGGCCGGGTGTATCTTTGGTGTGTGTGTTTGAGGTAGTGTATTTTATAACAAAGACTGCTACTGAGAACTGCCTTCTTACCTGGGTGGGACCTTATGACAATTATATGATAAATCCTAAGGAACACTCTTGTGTAACTCTATTTTCTATCTAAACAATATTAAATGACCACTTTTCAGGATTGAATCTAGGTGCTGAAGATGATAATTGGGAAAACAACTAATGAATAGAAAACTATTGCTGTTAGTTTTCTTTTTGACGTGCATGTGTCAAAAATGAATAACTTTAAGGTGGGTGTCTCATGCAAAAGTTGGACAATAGACAAAAACAACCAGTGCTGGTTACTGAAAAATCATTACTGTGAAAGAGAGGCAAAAGAAGTTAAGAACAGACCTTAAGAGGGAGTATGGCAGAATCACAATTTGATAATCAAATGAAATGTGATTTGATTTTCTATATTCTGTTACATGTACCCTAAGGTGTATGTAAAGAAGTTGCTTAATAGGTATAAAAATACGTTCTCATATTTCTAAAAAATTAACCTATACCGATATGCTCAACATTAACAATTTAAATACACAAATAAATATTTTATACATATAATCAAGCTGATGTTTCACTGTCTTGAGATTTAGGCATGCTTTTTGAAAAGATTTTTCTGTTTTTACATTAAAAAGCCAGAACAAATAAAGCTCAACTGCAAGACAATGCAAAATGCACATTTCCAATTTATTTCATTCTTCATATTAAAAAAAAAATAAGGAAAAAAAGCAACAACAACAAAAAAAAACACAGAAAAAGCAAGCAATACAAATTATACACACAGACAGACAATTGAAACTCACTCCTTTTGCATTTAATATGCTATGTTAAAATAATGCAAAATAAATTACACACAGTTTGAATGCCAGTTACAGTAAAAAGATGTTAAGAGAGAATTTAGTTCAGCTCAAACAACACATCACCCAACATGCTAAAATATTTTGTTTTTCATTAATGGTTAACTATAGAAATAAAGGAAGAAATTAAAATGTACACACACAGAGAGATTGAAAATTGCTGATGTATTAACAATGCACAAAGACCTACCAACACAGAATTTTCCAACAAGATCTCCTGCACAAAAACAAATGATAATCCAGTCATGATAAAAGCTAGATATTAGAATCCAGTGATCCTTACTTCGACAATACAAAATAATTTCACTGCATCACTTTATTACAATAATGCAGTAATAAAATATTTGCTTATTATTGTTTCATTATTTAATATGTTATTTAAAATCAAGAATGCTATTATAATAGTTGTTCAAAGCTAAATATTACGTACTAATTTGAAAACATACTGGAAACTAGCTATATGTTCTTTTGGTTTAATATTAATAATGTAAATCACTCTATGATGAAAATTCATTGGCCTCAGATCTAAAAGAGCCAATTTTGCATCAGCAGTGGCAAAGTTAGAGCCAGGTGGAAATAATATACTGTAATTTATATTTGTAATGTTGGATAATAAATTCAAAAGTATTTAATACTGACTGTTATACCTTTTCACAACCAAAACCAGAGCTAAACAAATAGCCTCATCCTCATGAAGTTTAGTTGAGAAGTAGTAGAGACTATCTTTAGTAGAGACTATCTTTCCAAAGGCTATTTTAAAATCACTACTAGAATTTTTTTCTTTAATATTATTTAGCTTCAGAATTAGTTCATAGCTCAAGAAACACTAATTTCAGTTTGATACTCAGAATATCAATTTTTAAATTGCAGAGATGGCAAAAGTAGTCACTACTGGACTCCATGCTAACATAGGCAATACAGGTAGTCCTTGATTTATGACCATCTGTTTAGTGATCGTTCAAAGTTACAACAGCAACGTATGATCATTTTTCACACTTACGACTGTTGCAGCATTCAAAATTCAGACACTTGGCAAATGACTCGTATTTATGATGGTTGCAGTGTCCCCGGGTAATGTGATTCCTTTTTGCAATCTTTTCACAAGCAAAGTCAAGGGGAAAACCAGATTCACTTAAAAACTGTGTCACTAATTGCAGTTACTAACTGCAGTGATTAACTTAACAACAATGCAAGAAAGATCATGAAATGGTGCAAAACTCATTTAACAGCAGTCTCACTTAGCAACATAAATTTTGGGCTCAATTATGGTCATAGGTCAAGGGCTACCTGTATTATTTTCAAACCTCTTTGAAGAATATCCACTCCCTTATATTCCCCCATAGTATTATACAGATATATCAACACCTGATAATATTTTCCTTCTGCTATCCATACAGGCCAACTTTTGGTATAAAAAAGAAATGCATATTAGATATCAAAACACCCTTTTAAAGAAATGAGTGAGTGAATGTTTTTTCTCCCAGACTTAAATCTGTTAATAATTTATATTTTACCATACCTAATCCCTGCCACCTCCTCAAAAACCTTCACAGGGGGGCTGTTTTGCTGAATTATAATTATTCAATGTCATGGAATTAATTTTTGTCATAATCAGAACACTGAATTTATCAGGTATTAAGCTGCTTTGGTCTAATGGTTAAAGGCATCAGGTCTTTAAAGCAAGACTCTTGCCTTAGCTATGAAAGCCAGCTGGGTGACTCTGGGCCAAAGTCATTCTCTTTCAGCCCAACTCACCTCACAGGGGAAATAGGGGAAGGAAGGTATGTTAGATATGTTCACCACTTGAAGTTATTTGTAAAAATAATGAAAGCAAGATACAAATACACAAATAATTAAAACATGAAAAAATATCCCACGTCTGACAATTTATATTTAGAGAATGTATTTTCTTAAAAGATATCTGAACTTCAGTGAAAAAGACAGAATTCTTGATCCTGTTTTTTTTTTCTATAAAATTTCCTTCACCAACTGGTAAATTAATTCAAGGTGTGGAACTGAAAAAGAGCATTTCACCAACTTTAAGAGGTGTGCCTAAGTGAAATTCACAAACTGCTTGGTGGAGAGGAACTGCTTAAAATAATTCGTAATGAGTCACTGAAAAGTGGCTTTCTCTTCTTCCCATTGCACTTATGGATATGTGTATGACTGTGCTTGTGTATGTGCACAGTGTGTTCATTTGTGTGTGCATCAGTGGTGGGATTAATTTTTTTTTACTACTGGTTCTGTGGGCGTGGCTTGGTGGGCATGGCAGGGGAAGCATACTGCAAAATCCCATCTCCTCCCCATCCCACTAACCTGCTTTCCAGCTCCATCCTCCTATGCAGGGAAACAAAAGAAGACCCAGCCAATCAGCTGGGACTCAGGAGGCAAAGAATAGATGGGGGTGGAGCCAGTCAGAGGTGATATTTATCGGTTCTCCGAACTCCTCAAAATTTCTACTGCCAGTTGTCCAGAACTGGTCAGAACCTGCTGAATACCACCTCTGGCGTGCATGTATGTGTGTGTGTGTGTGAGAGAGAGAGAGGTGGAAAAGGAAACTGCAAAAAAACGAATGTTCCTAGTCATTTAGCAGTTCAGTCAAGTAACTAACTTCCTGTTTTTTTACCAACAGAGAATAATAATACTGCTAGGTGCATTTTCTTTCATTTGTTCTACTTCTACCAAAACTAGCTGACCTGTTATAGACTACCCCTGTCTTTCGGCAAGCAGGAAAGAGACATTTTCTTATGGAAGTATATTCCTTCTCTCTCAAAATACTTTCCACACTCCCCCTACCTTCCTTCTCAATGTGCTGAATTTGGTTCATTAAACTAGGAAACAAGACTCATATATGTTTTACGTGCATGCACACACACACACATACATACATACACAGACCACACTATAGACACGTGTAAAGTAGAGGGTCATTTTGTGATATTGTGCTAAAATCAATCATGAGACTTGGCTAATATAAAGTTTATATCCACATTTCTGAAAGCAATGGATTGTATTATTTCAAAATATTCTGCTGAATTTGGTACACAAACTGCTCTTCTTTGAAACACTAATTTGAACATTCTGATTCTAAAGTTGCAAATAACTCTGAAAAAACATGTGTAACATAGCTATGTAACTACATAGTCGTATAGTTGTGTAATTATATACTTACACAAAGGCACTTGACAAGACTCGACAGGTTTACATGATGAGGAGCAAACATGTGAAGCTGCTGAAGGCAAGAGATAGCTTGAGCCTGGATGAGGCAGTCAGGATTTTCCTGCATCACTGCACAGCCAAGGAGACAGGATGCTCTTAAGGCTAAGACTGCAGCACTGCTGCCTACACATAAGGCAAAAAAGGGAAAATATGTTGCTCCTTTTATCACTTTCTTCATCAGCCGAAGAACATTTCAAAACAATAAAAAACCAAACTACAATAAAGCCATTCTTCAAATTATTAACATCTGTTTTTAAAATCTACTTAGGTCATGCTTTACTAAAAATATACACTTATTTCCACAGAACCTCTATAATGGATAATGAATGTCTGAAAGCAAACAACCAAGCTCAGAGAACAGCAAATGACTCCATCATGTAGAAACATATTTTATGAGTAGTGAGAGAATCCTAGTGTTTCTTGTAAACAACTTAGTTATAATTACACAAAATAGTAACTTAAGTCTTTATGTATGTGTGCATGCTTGCATGCTCAGAAGACAGTACTTCACCTTTGCCTGGAACAGAAGGACAATTACTTTGATCAGACTCCTTGTCTGTCTAATCTGACAAATATAACAGATAATAACTGATCATAACTGGAAGGGACCTTATAGGTCATCTAGTCCAACCCCCCGCCCCGCCCAAGCGGGAGACCCTACACCATTTCTGACAAATGGCAGTCCAATCTCTTCTGTAAGGTCTCAAGTGATGGCGCTCCCACAACTTCTGAGGGCAAGCTGTTCCATTGGTTGACTGTTCTCATTGTCAGAAAGTTTCTCCTTATTTCCAGGTTAAATCTCTCCTTGTTCAGTTTCCATCCATTATTCCTTGTCTGGCCTACAGGAGCTTTAGAAAATAGCTTGACCCCTTCCTCTCTGTGGTAGCTCCTCAAATATTGGGAGACTGCTATCATGTCTCCCCTGGTCCTTCTCTTCACTAGACTAGCCAAGCCCAGTTCCTGTAACCGTTCTTCATAAGCCTTAGTCTCCAGTCCCCTAATCATCCTGGTTGCTCTTCTCTGCGCTTTTTCTAGAGTCTCAACATCTTTTTTATAATATGGTGACCAAAACTGGATGAAGTACTCTAGATGTGGTCTTACTAAGGCTTCATAGAGTGGTATTAGTACCTCACTTGATCTTGATTGTATCCCTCTGTTAATGCAATTTAGGATTGCATTAGTTTTTTTAAAATTTAAATATTTAAATATTAAAAATATTTAAATATTTTTATTCTCCACTCTCCTAATTATAATAATTTGTCAATAACTATTGAATACTAGAAGTTTCTCTATGAAGGAGGAAAAAAGAGCATTACTTTATTTCAAATTCTCAGATAAAAGTGTGTATAAATCACAACTCAGGTGGAAGTCAAATAAGATTGTGCATGACTTTGTAAAAATACAAATACTCTAAAGCTTTTGTCATGGTTTTTCCATGCTTATTTTGGTAGCAAATTAACTCAATGATTATTATCTTACCTCCTAAGTATCATTTGTCAGAAATGTATGCATACCTTGCAACTCAGGACCCAAAGTGGCTATAAGTGCATTTAAACAGCGACCAAGGCTTTGATGGACTTCAGTATAAGCAGGAGGCACAGTCAACAACAACATAAGGACAAGAGAGAGGGTAGGTTCCACATGCACATGATATAAAGGACCAGCAGAATCAATAATCAGTGACAGAGAATGCAGTGCCCACGTCTGTAAAATACCAAAAATGTAGTGTTGTCACACACAGGCACAGGCACAGGCACAAAATGTGTGTAATGGGCATGAAAGTAAATGGGAAATAATTTGCTCAGTATGATAAAAACCAAAGTTAGGTGTAAAATAAAAGCATTTAATGAAATGGGGAGGAATATTATGCCAACAACACAATACAACATGTAAAATACGTATACAGAATAAAGCCATCTAGACCACGGTTGTCCAATCTTTTGGGAGCTCTACTCTGAATATATCATCTTCCTTCAGTGTACTCACATTTGCCTAAGTTGGCAGCAATATACATGCGGGAGACAAGAGAATGGATGTGTCTGTCACAGTAGCAATTGTATCACTGTTCTTAATTATCTGAAATTCAAATTTCTAGCACATGCTATATTTCTTCTCTCCCTGTTGCGGAAGAGGTGAATAAAAAGAATGAAAACAAGGAAGGAACTTTAAACAGGTGTCAAATCTGACACCTGTTTAAAGTTCCTTCCTTGTTTTTCATTCACGATTAATCTTTCTGCTATCAATTCTGCTATCACTCATGATTAGGCTTTATGCTACCAGTAAGTACCAGAACAACAAACATATGTTAAAAGTTCAAATAATATTTTGCAATGTATTTTTAAGAAGACAACATAAATGTTAATTTTCATTCCATAAAACAGGAATAGTGTGTGTGAGTGAGTGAATGTTCTGTATGTGTGTAGGGCTTCTTTTCCCTTAGAAACTTATCATCATCATCATCATCACCATCTACAATACATACCTGTACTTCAGGTGAAGTGTTATCCTGAGATAAAGTAGAAAGTATTCCAACACATGCAGTAAGATGATGACCGGAACTCATTCCTCCCGTATACTTATAAAGAGAGCCCAGAGCCAAAGAATGTCCTGTTCTTGATATCGCATCTCTTGCAGACTTTAGCCTAAGAATTGTAAGGAAACTTGATTAAAATAAAATAATTGTAATTATGAAGTCTAGTATTAAGTCTACAAAAAACTTATTAACCATCCTTTTTCTCATATCCAATGCCCTCTAAGTGTGTTAGAATTATAAAGCTTTAATAGGATGCTAAGAACTGTAGTGCTAGCATATTCTTGAAGACACCAACCTTAGAAAGATATTGCAAAATCACTATTTAATTTTTAGGCCTTAAAGGAGGAAAGGGAGAACAGGAGAACAATGGGACCATATTCATATCATCATCATCAATAACAATCACACAAAAGTAATAACTCTGAAGTTCTCAAGAGGAGGGTAGCCTATTGAATTTTGGCAGCTAGAGTTCTTATCACTGCCTTGGTTTATACAGCCAGGATATCTGTAGAGTGAGGATGATAAACTTGACAAAAATATGCAAGGTCCATCAGTAGGTCAATAGTAAAACATATTTCAAGCCCACAACAAACATTTGTAAGCAGCCCAAATGAAAATCTTCCTAATTTACTGAAGAATAAGAAGGGCAGGAAGTACAACAGAATTATATTTGCAAGATTTTGTTGTTATAGTTAATCTCAATGAAAGTAGTTTTAGCCATATTGTGGAGTTAATTTCTTGGTCTGATCTACCTAACAGGGCTGACAATATCCGAACTGAATTCATAATACTTCAAAATTTTTGTATAGTTTCTATACAAATTACCAATTAAAAAAATGTACCACCACCCCCTCATTCATGAATATGCCATTAGTTAAATTTCAATTACTGAAATGCATAAGAGTAAAATTATACTACGCTCTTATTGGTGTTTTCTCAAAAGCAAATCCCATTATAAGTATCTTTAAAGTAATCCCCAATAAATGTGTTCAGAATTATTGCAGACATAATATTTTGCTGCCAGGAAATACAAACCACCCTTTTTGATGCAATTTTAATGACTGCTAAAATACTAATGTATTTTGGAAGGGGGGGGGGCAGGAAAGCAAATGGGAAAATATACAGTATTATTCAGAGACATACAAGAAATGTTTTATTTCTTAAAATGTGCAAATAATACATATCTAATATAAACTACAGCAGTTGTAATTATAATTTGTAGATTTTATTATGTGATATATATTTTTCATTTCAAACAAATTTAAATTCAATTGTTAAATGATTGATGTATAGGGTTTTTTTTACTTTTTTTACTTGAATTCGGAAGAACTTTATATTTTCTAAATTAACATCTAGATGTTAATTAGATGTTGGTATGTAGATGTTGGTATAAGTGCTAATGTAGACGTTGGTATAAGTGCTAATGAAGGAAAGAAACAGTGATTCTCAGTTGACAGAAAATCCTTATATAAATATGGAAGGAACGTTTGTGGCAGAAGTGAATCGAGGGGCAGAAGAGGAAAGCAACAGGACAGAACAAGGTTTGTGAAAGAATGGTGCTGGCTGTGTAATTCCTGGAGTGGAAGTCTACACATCTCAAAGTTGCCAAGGTTGAGACACACTGTACTAGGTATTTACATTTCTGCCTCCGCTTCTTAAATACTTTCCTTTTTACAAATTTAAAAAAATATCTGTTCAGGGATGGGCCCAAAGGGGTGCCTATTTTTGAAACAATGCAATAAAACCATATTATGAGAAATTGCTTACTTGTCAAAGCTAATTTGTGCCAATCCAGCAGTGAAGGTATTATCAGCCACCACCTGTGCGAGTCTGGCTAGGGCTTCAGCAGCAGAACATCTTAGAAGTGGACTGCTACTTTCCAAGGCACTTAGGATCAAGCTCAAAATACAATTTTGGATTTCTTCATAACCTAAATTTCCCTTATGGCTAGCCAAGTGCTAGATATAAAGAAAAGTTTATAAACAACTTCACGTTACTTAACAGTAAATATTTTCCTTCTTTCAATAGACATGTAAATAGGAGAGGAAATGAAAATCAATATACTTGTTATATTTGTATCCTGCCCAAGAACAAATCCTCTTAGAGCAGCTCACATCAAGCTTAAAAGCATAAACATTACAAAAAGCCATAAAACCGTTCAAAGAAATCAGTATACATTACATAGTAGATTCAAAATAAAATCTATTTTTGGAAGATTTTAAAAGAACATCTAAAACTATTACTGTTTTCTACAGAACTCTAGAGGGATAATATAAACTCTAATTATTGTTCTGCTGTTCTTCTCTACCAAAAGAGATCCCTAATAAGTAACATATGCTAAAATTATTATAAAATAAAATATGCTAAAGTATTATTTAGCATAAAATGTTGAGCATGAAAGAGCCATAGTGAATCTGTAAACATGGATATTGCCCTCATTCCCTCGTGTATTAAAAGGTTTTCAGAAGTTTGTGTCATTAATGAAAAGGAATAGTACTTTATTATATCATCTAAAGCAAGGGTCTTCAAACTTGGCAAGTTTAAGACTTGTGGACTTCAACTCCCAGAATTTCTGAGCTAACATGACTGGAGGAGGAATTCTGGGAGTTGCAGTCCACAAGTCTTAAAGCTGTCAAGTTTGAAGACCCCTGATCTAAAGGAACACATTGTGAAGACTTTGTTTAACATCAAAGCAAGGCAAGTTTAAGATATTTAATATATAATAGTCTGTTGAAACAATACTTAGAACTTCTCTCAGATGACCTTAAAATTTTAATGAAGTTTTTAGAGGAGAAGAAAATGGATTGATTCTTGATATGTGTTTTATGTATGTTATATTAAACCAAGACTGCATTCATTTATAATGCTAAGCCATACAGGGTGGTTTACCTTTTATTTGAAAAGCAAACAAGCATTAGCGGTAGGTATGGAAATAAATACTGTGCAAAATGAAACAGATAGCATCTAGCTATAGATGGCATTCAATCAACTCAACTTTGGAAGCACAACAAAGATATAATAGCAGTTGAATTCTTCTATTTGTTTTTTAAAGTACATTTTTCAATACGAGATACACAAGAAGATTCAATAGTAATTTCGAAGAAAACAAGACTCCCCTTAAATGATTAAAATGAATATCACTGACTTTCATAATGAACAGAAGGGCGACTCTTACCTTTAGGGAACTGCAAATTGCTGATATAAAATTTTGCTGTATTATCTGCTGCCGTGATCCTCTGGTTTGTTTTATGGATGCCAATAATTGTTCCAGCACTTGTAGCCTTAAACGCATACAAAGTCAAACGGAAATGGAATAATGAGCCTTTTTCCTATTTCATTACTGGAGAGGCTTCTGTGTCATATGCTGTAAAGTCTATATAATATGGCTCAACAAGATGCTTATTTCTTAGTTAATCAAATTCTCTCTTAATATTTGCCTATATTTCTTTGTCAAGGCTATAGTTGCCTTTCAAAAACATCCAAACAACGACTGTGGCAAGCATACAGTACCTTTCAGTATATTTCTTATATTCCCAATTCAGGGAAATATGTCAGAACTTTCTAATAAAACACATATACACACACACACAAGTTGATAAAGTTGCATCTACAATTTATTTCAAATCATATTTATGTGGAATATAAACAAAGTTTTTTCTAACACTCTCATCTACCAAATGAGAATAATAATATCTGAATTCAGAGTTCTTAAGATCTACGCAATAAATACAATACAGCACTTTTCAGATTCATATTCCAATCTTTCCAAATATAATACAATAAAATCAATTCATATAAAAAGTGCAGGTCTATGACATTGTTTTATACAACTCCAGTACTGACTGTCCAATCAGCTTGCTTAATTGAATAATTATAGTCATCTAACATTCAGCACACTGTTATACTAATCAGAGGTAAACCGTTGGCCCTGTAATATGTATATGTAATACGTACATATGTACTTTGTATATAAATTAAGACAGACAATTCTTATTATGGTTTAGTTCAAAAGGCAAAAAAGAATGTTTAGATAAATTGCATGTTTTTGAAAAAAATAATGTATTTCCCATGAGTAATTAATCTGAAACTGAAATCTCATCTTTCTCTTTACCTTTGGGTCTCTGTTACTTGTGAAAATATCACTCCAAAGAGACGGGTTGCTGCACTGACAATGGATGAAGTTGGAGACAAAGGCTTAGGCACTGAATCTCCATGTGCAGCCTTCTCATAGATTGCAAATGGGTCAAACTCCAAGCTTCCCCCAGCTGTGTTGTTAACTAAGAATACCTTCAAAGACAGAAGAAATGCAATTGTCATTGCAGGACAAGGGTTTTCTCCTTTATGTGCATAGATAGCCAGTAAAATATGATACCTGCTCTTCAATAAATCTGTGTTCCGTCTCCTGCAGGAAGGGATCAAATAAGGCAAGTTCGCAGTGGTGGGAAAAGGGTGGAAGATATGCAGCTGCCTGATTATCATGTTGAGTCAAGTCTTGCACTAGTTCTTTAAGAACAGCAGAAAAACTTCCTGTAATTTTAGAAGTGAAAGAAAGAAGGTTTTTTAATGCATGTCTGGTATCTAAATACACTACTGCCATAGTATTTTAAGGACAAGAAATGTGATTTCTGATAAATGTGTGGATTTGAGGGTAATAAACCTGAATAGGTTTTACGATCTCACATGAAATATTCTATGCCAAAAAATGAAAGGTTTTCTAAAACAATCATATAACATATCATAATCAACTGTTAGAAAGAGAAGCTGAAGAATTTATTTCATCCAGAAATTATTGCAATAGAATAAAAATTATTTTAAACACAAATATAACTTAATGAAGAGCTATTTTCTTTTTAGGTACTTATTAGTAAATAGATTTGGCAGTACCAAACATCAAGTAACTTTTGAAATAAATCTGATGTTGAAAGATTGATACTCTGATGAAGCACCAGATTCAAGATTACAAATGTCAAGAGAAGTGTTTTTACAGCTAGAATTTCTTTTTATTTTCAGTGACTGGGTAGTCTATCTGAAAATATAGCTCATGTTTCTAAACATGTAGCATTTAATAGTGAAGAGAGTATAATAGAAACAAAAAAGAAATATGTTAGCTTGTAATACATTACTTCCTTTACAATGCCTTATAATACATTATGTCCTAGGATAAAACTACAAATCAGCTTTGAAAAACAGAAAACTCTTGGTCATTACAGTAAGCCTGAATTGTTGTGTATTTTTAATTGTCTACCCTGCAGTTTAAATTGACTTGGTGGAACAACTTAAGGTTAAAAAAGGTGAACTGCTGTGTGGTCTAATATCTGTTACTCAGTGTTACAGCAATATCTCTATTTCTGAATTTCACTGCACAAAGGCATACATCTACATTCTCTATGTGTCAAATAAAAATACTGAAAAAAAAAGCAGAGGAAAAACCATAGTGCTAAAAGTTCACATAATCATTTAGATTCTGAATCGTAATGCACACAATGTATGCTCTGCTGTCATGCTTGAATTTATAAAGGCTACCAAGGCAGCATTTTATCCCTTCCTTGAATACTATGCACTACTTTTTAAAATCTTAACCTTTATTCAAATTATACTTTCTCTGCCCCTATTTTTTTTACTAGTATTATGCATGGTATTCATCTGGTACAGATTTTTCAAATATCACTCTGTGTTAAGGCTTTTTCTTATATACAAATTAATTATATTTTATGCTACAATGCTTTACTTCTGCTTTTGTTACTAAAAGAAGACAAGAAATCTTTTGGGAAGAACTATACATACCTTCATAACTCTTGGGAGGCAACAAAGCAAGCAGTTCATAAAGTCTTTTTCTATACGTCACTGATGATAGTTTTAAAGCACTGCCATACATTTTATTTAGTGAAGGAAGCCTTAAATGGTTAAAAAAAAAATCCCACTGTTACAACAAAAGCTGTTCAATTAATTTAGAGCCATGTATGTAAAATGGGCTGCCTATATAATAAATAAATGAATACATCTGCTACTGATTTCATACATATGGGCAGCTGAAACTGAACTGAAAGGGAAAAATGTGATTCAGAGCAAGGTCAATTCCCTTAAAGAAATTGTAGCCTTTCCTTTGCTTGCTCAGCCAAAGCTAGCACCTGATCCAAGAAAACATTCATGATTTAAGGTGGTGCCAACAGATACAATGTACATTCCATATGTACGTCAGATCACCTTTTATTAATCCTATAAGTACTAAGATATACTGTAGATCTAAAAATGCTTTTATCAGAACAGTTATAATAATAAAATCTTGCTCATGCTACCCTTCTTGCCTCTTTTATTTTCAGGAGAAGGGTATAGGAGGCATTTTTGCAAATTACATTCTTGACCTGGGCTCAAGTTTCTTTTCTTGATTGCTGCCTTAGTCCTTCAAGGCCATTCTCTTTATTCATTATGCCTTTCCCCCCTTTCAATTGAGTTCACTGCATCATCCTGATAAACACACATGCAAATGACCACTGTGTTTAAAACTAAAACACAGAACACTCACTTTTCAGTCACAACTGGGAATGGCAACTCCATCGTTAAACAATGCAGTTGTAAAGTAAAATCATGTGACTGTGCCAGACTTATGTCAGTTTGTCAGTTCTTTTTGTGGTCATAAGTGAATCACTGCAGGTCAGAAGCATGATGTCACCTGATGATGGCTTGTGACTTTTTGCTGGCTTCCCCATTGATTTTGCTGGTCAAAAGTCAGAAGCCAAATAGCAATCAAGTGATTGTGGGATAATATGATCCTTATAAATATATGCCAGAATCATCATGACATAACCATGGGGATGCTGTGATGGCTGAAAATTTGAGAACTGGTTGCAAGATTCCTTTTTCAGCACTAAGTACAGGTAGTCCTCCATTTACAACAGTTCACTTAGTGACCGTTCACAGTTACAACAGCACTGAAAAAAGTTACATGACTATTTTTCAGTTACGACCTTTGAAGTATCCCCATGATCGTGTGATCAAAATTCAGATGCTTGGCAATTGGCTCACACTTATGGCCATTGCTATGTCCCAAGATCATGTGATTTTTGCGACCTTCTGACAAGCAAGAGTCAACGGGGAAGCCAGATTCACTTAACAAACAGGTTACTAACTTATCAACTGCAGTGATTCACTTAAGAACTATGGCAAGAAAGGTTGTAAAATGGGACAACTCACTTAGCAAATGTCTTGCTTAACAGAAATTTTGGGCTCAATTGTGATCGTAAGTCAATAACTATCTGTATACATTAACAACCAAATTATATAAATGATACTATACTGTACTCATTCTTCTCTTCATAATATTAATCTTACAATGTTAACAATATCATGATTTTAGTTTCCTTTAGTAAATTAAATCTTAAATCTTAGTTATCATATTATGTAGACTATACTATCACAATGGGATGGCTGTAATTTTCTCACTGAATTCTACTTTATGTTGATTGAAGATGAAGATAAAAATATTATTACTTACTGTGTCAGTAAATCAACAGCACATGGGACAGGAGGAAGCAATCTTTGAATCACTTCGTCTGTAAGGAGTCCTCCACAATAGAGAATAAAGCTTTTGATAGCTGAGAATAAAGCATATTGATTGCACATCAGTCTATATACACAAATCATAATACAATCTTCTTACAGAAAGAAGTAGAAAAAATAATAAGAGAAGAATGTTATAGTAAATTATACTGAATTGATATATTTGGAACACAATCTTGAGATGGATGGTATATAAATACATGCAATTCTGAAACCACAAATAATACTGTTGTACTATGGAATATAAAGGATAGCTATTCTACATACTTAAATATGTAGCAAAATGTTCACTACTTTTCATCCAGAAGTAGTGAAAGAGATACATTATCTCCAATGCTTGAATAATGAATAAACAGTCTGATAGTATAATATATCAGAACGTTAAGTTAAAAATTAATCTTCAAGATTAGTATTGATTAGTAGTTAGTACCTCTCTTATTCACCAAATGTCCGCATGTAATATAGCAATAAATAAAATTTTATACTTGTAACCAAATAAGCTATAATTACCCATAGTCTAGATATTTATGTGTAAAAAGTGTTATTAAAGATCTGGAACTGGAAATCATTGGAGAAAAAAGAAGCTCGTTCTTTATTTTTATTACTACTGAAAGTTCAAAAAAAGTGGAAGTATAAAGAGCCACGATTTTCACCCACCACAGAGAGCACCTGCTCGGCTTTCCAATGTCACTTGCCATGTAAATGAATCACCACGTTTCTTCTCAGTTTCTAAGTCTTTAGGACATACCGGAAATGCACATTTCCATAATAACAGCACTCTAGGAAGATGATGCTGGACCACGGCAGGACCTATTATTTTTAAGATTGGAAATGTTTTTTGTAGGTGGTATTGACTGAAACATTTTCTTTACTGAAAGTATTTTATTTTCCCTTCATCCTGAAACTCCTGTGTGCCCTTTCAAAATTCTCTGAAAAGTGAAGGGACCTTTTGAAGCAAACTTTGATGGGTATGAAGAATTGCAAATGGAGAAGTGGAAATGTTCAGATCTGTGAAAATATTTTTTTATTACGCGCCCAATGATTTCACCCACTATGAATTATTGTCAGACAGTCCTTGGTTATGACAGCAATTGGGACCAGAATTTCCATCACTAAGCAATGCAATCATAAAGGTGACTGCATTGCTTAGTGATAGCAATCTTGCAGTCCTGGTTGCCACTGTAACCGCAGGACCTTGTGGGTTGTTAAAGAAGATGCCCAGACAGAGGATGGGGGTTGTAAGGATGTCACAGGCAGGTGCTGAGGTGCCAAAACAAATACACAAGATGCTCAGGGAGGTAGGGACAACATGGGTAGTTGCTATGACAAAAAATGGTGGGAATGACTTCTGACTTGTTGACTTCCCCATCCCCCATTGACATTTCATGAGTGAAGCAAGCAAGTAACATATGATTATGCTCACATATTCATGAGCCACACACTTGGATGTGCTTGGATTGCAATCATGTGACAATGGGGATACTATGACAGCTGGAAGTCCAAGGACCAGTTGTAAGCCCCCCTTGTTCAGCACTGTTATAACTTTGAACAGTTGCTGAATGAGTGGTTGTAAAGACTATTAATGTTAGCAATACAAGAAGAAAATAAAGATCATTGGTTATTCTTCCATTGCCTTATCATTGGCGTTTGGGAAAACTACCCTAACATCCCAATCAGGACTAAAATTCTCCTCTACACTGTTCACATGTTCTTCCCATAAACTGTCCAGAGGACAATGTGGAAAACAATACTTTATAGTCCCATGTTACATGAATGTTTTGCAAGGGCTGGAGAGAAAACCAAAATTATCTTTAATCCACATATTCATATTTGTTTTTTAAACTGTTCACTTCACTCTTGAAAGTATGGTTGTTTGCTTATGATTCATATATAACATAAATGTTACTGATATAATTTGTGTATTTGTTATAATGGAAAAGATAATTCCCTATGACCTATGACAACGAAGAAATAACGTAAGTTAACTATATTTCTACAGCTATGAAATAATTAGAACTTCATATATATTGAAAGTGACATCAGATAAGATGTACGGAAGTGGTTAATTTTTATGATAAATAAAGATATATAGGTGAATAATCTTACCTAATGTCATTAAAGCAGCTATCAAAAGCCAACCTGACTGCATTCTTTGTATTGAAATCCGACTATTCTGAGAAGCTGAACGCAAAAGATCCTCAGCTACCATCATGACAACCTATATATGAAAACAAACATTTTCACTATTTTAAGAGCTGAAATTCAAAATTAATTTCTTTTGAAGAGATGTATATACACTACTTCTGCAAATTAACTTCCTCGTGTAAATATTATACATGGAATAAATTCTCGAATAGTTATTCCTTGTGAGCATGAAACTGAAGATGATAATATGTTGTGTTGCATAATTTTTTATGAACTAGACTCTACTTCCTCAGATACAGTGAAATTGTCATCTACAACCAATAAGCACACTATGCATTGCCTGGGTTTATAAATCATAATTGGATATGATTTGTTTTAAGCAATATGTGTTAGATAAGATACAATAGCCATCAATTCACATTGTGCAGAGACAAAAAAAATCACAATTTTCAAATCATTATGTTTGTCTTCACACGATGTTAAAAATCAAACAAAATTATCTTCAATCACCTGGAATAATTTCAATATGGCAAGGTTTAATTCTATATTATTAGTACAGTGGAATTATTAGATACTACAGACTCTTCTATTATTGTCTCCTTTTATACACACACTGTCACTTGCTTTGTTCACTTTATTCACTCCAAATCTCAGGTTTGCCTGGCTCTTTCAATTACTTTCCCTGTGTATTTGCATGTTTATATACTTTTACAATCACTTTATACATAGTTCTTGTCTTATAACCAAAGGGTATCTGTCTATTATGGCTGTAAGTCATTATGGTCATAAAGCAGGTCATCATGTGACCAACCCAATTTTATGACTTTTTCTATGACATTCATTAAGCAAATCCCCATGGTTGTTAAGTGAATCCATAATAACTCATTGGGCATTTTTGCCAAACCCCAGAAATAACAGCAGGTTTTCAGAAAATATCAGTCATGTAATCACAGTCATGTAATCATGGGACACTGTACATATGAGCTGGGGGACAAGTTCTGCAAAATGCAATTGCTATAACTTCAGACATAAGTAGAAGAATATCTGCACTTGACAAGCAACCAAGCAAAAGTCTTGTATGGGCTGGCATGTGTAATAAATTAGCCTTTGCACACTCTTCCAAAACAAGTATTAATGTTTTGAGGCGGGCTATTTCACTCTGACACATTCTACAAATCACTTCTTGCAAATGTTTCGCACATGTCTAATAGGCAAATGGAATAACTAAATAGCAGTAAGAGTTTCATTATTAAAGTATTTATGACTGGTTCATGTACTCTGTGAAACATAATTTGTAAAACTGGAGCAATTGAGCTACAGTATGTGAAATGTTACACGTTTCTGAACATAGAACTTCATCATGGACAGGTTTTCCCTGCATAATTTGATATAGTACTTTAAAAAGCTAAGTTAGGGAACATAACATAAAACAAACAATAATTCAATTGTCAAAATAATGACATCACATTATTTAAATATGTATTCTAGCTGCACAGAAGTGACAAAAAATAATTGTGACACTGCAGCCAACATCAGATGAACAGTTCTAATAATTACCTTCCCTTTGCCATGCGGAATTCCTAAAGGACATTCTCTGACAGCTCCTAATAAAGCAGCAATGGCAAAACTATAGCCAGTCACTGCTTCTGGGGAGGATTTCATTGCTGTCAGGTGCTCAATACAGCTATCCAGAAGTGGAGAGAGATAGCAGGGTAATGCTACAGCAATACATCGTAAGCACCATGCTGCTGCTAGCTGAACTGAAATATAGGGATGAAGGATAATGGAGATTACTGCATCCAGGACTCCTGGAAAATCAAACGTATTACAAAATTAGAAATACATACGAGAATGCTTACTGAGGCAGTAAATCAACAGAGCTTCCACTTTTTGCCCTTATATGTCCACTGTAAGCTGAAAAATTATTTTTAATAATTTAAATTATATTTTTAATTTAAATATAATTTAAATTCTCTACAGAATTGTCATAATTTTCTGGGAGACTGATAAAAGTAAAGAAGCTATACAGTGCAAACCAGGTGTCCAGGAGGCATGCCAAGAAGAGCTAGGGAGATTCTTGTTCCTGACTACGTCATCACCAGCAGAGTATTTGTGGCAATGTGTTGCAAAAAGAAAGATAAATCCCACTTCAGCAGCAAAACTGCAATTTTATACAAACATCTCTTAAAAAGTGTTCCCAAGAATTATGCAATAAGTGAATCAGGATGATGATGACCTAGAACTGTGGCTTTAATTATATGTAAATCCGCCTTTCATTTGAGCCATTTTTGGATAATTACCCAGACATATTTATATTGTTTTCTTGGCAAGATTATAAAAATGGTTTATTAAAGCTTTCCCTCAGGAGATTATTTAGCTTCTTAATCCACCTAGTCTGGGATTTCTTGCTTGTCTCCCATTACTAACTGGGTGCAATATTCTTGGCTTTCTTACTAAATTACTTAAATTACGCTAACTGCTGTCTCATTGTGACACAGTCCTTTTATACACTGTGTGAAACACTCTGAAATCTCAAAATGATATAAAAATGCAGTCTTCCCTCTCATCGCTGAACTAAGAACTGATCCTGATAACATGTTCCCAATAGATTCCCTATAATCTGTGATTATTCAAAATTTATGCAAAATATTTTAATTTATTAAGACTGCTGGAACTATCCAAACATCCTCTTTGTGTAGAATACACCCTGAAGCAGTTTGTGGTAGTACCACCTATTTTTGTGTTATTTGTTCTATAGCTTAAGACTCTATGAGGGTATTACCTGTACTAGAATCTTGCAGAACAGGTGCAGCAGTAGAACCTAAGCCATGTATGAGGTTTCCAAGCTCCTCTAGAGCACATATTAACATATGCTGGTTTATTATTACCTCTGTTGTACCAATATGGGTTTCGACATTACAGTTACTCACTGCAGCATCTGATAATAGAAAATGTTATATTAATAAAAGAAATGAATAAAAGCCAGGGATAGGTGGCTGACACATATTTTTGAGTAAAATGAGGCTACATTTCAGACTAGATATACAGTAAATCATATACATTATTGGTAATAATTGTAATTTCCCTCTATCATCTGCAAAATTGTTTAAGATAATAAATAAGACTGCACCAACTTACCTTTTAAAAAGTTAAGCTTTATGATCATGGTACTAATAGCCGTCTAACAATAGCCACTACAGAATCATATTTCTAGAATCTGGCTGTAATTATGAACAATTTCCATTAATTGATCTTTTTTGACCTTCTTATGCTGCCTGAGTAAGCTACATTAAACAAAACCTAGACCCAGTCTGCTCAGATGCAGCAAACTTTCCTGGTTACATCATCTAGATCAGTGGTTCCCAACCTTTTTCAGTCCACCACCCCCTTGGTGCTACAAACTCATCCTCAGTGCTCCCCACCCAGGGGCGGGATTCAAATTTCTGTGGACGTGGTTTAATTTGAGGGCATGGCTTGCTAGTCACGTGACTGGGTGGGCGTGGCTTGCTGGTCACATGACTGGGTGGGCCTGGCTTGCTGGTCACGTGACTGGGTGGGCATGATTTGGTGACTGGCAAACCAAATACAAATGGTCCTCACTTAATGGCAGGTTGCTTAGCAA
>BHFT01060965.1:0-18417 GCA_004320025.1 Laticauda laticaudata
TACTGTTGCTGTTAACCGAATAAAGAGTTGTTAGTTGGAACCCGGTCTCACGCGCTTCTTTTCCGGACGGAACATATGCAATACAATAATACACCTGCATCTTTATTAATTCATGAAATCAATAACATGGCCAGCTAAATTTTGGGTAGTGTAGCAGGAGTTTGTGCTAGTTTAAAGTGGCAAAAAAAGAATCAAGAAAGCTTATGCTTTTTAGTTAAATTTGCTAGTCGGAAAAGGGACTATCAGTCTCTTCAGTTTCAGTTAGAAGTTAGTAAAAAGAAAGTTGCATTTCCCCCCCTCATTCACCTTCATAGATTCCTTGACATCTACCAGGATATGAACTTCTGTTCTAGNATCAGTCTCTTCAGTTTCAGTTAGAAGTTAGTAAAAAGAAAGTTGCATTTCCCCCCCTCATTCACCTTCATAGATTCCTTGACATCTACCAGGATATGAACTTCTGTTCTAGTTGCAAAGGCTTTCCCTGACCCACCCTACCATTGAATACTGTCCTAGGTTTACAGGTTTGTGTGAAAATGTTCCCAAAGGCATATGGAGTCTCTAAGGGGAACACCGTCTGTATGTTTGCATTATTCTTCCATTAAGGCCAAAATCAAAGTGATTTCACCTTTTTCTCAATGGATGAATGTAAGTGAGGAAGTGAATTACGGTATTAAAAATGGAGAAGAAAGAGAAGACGGGGGAAAGGCTTAACCTTGAAGAAGGAGTTAGCCCAATGCCAAACAATGCAAATTTTTGTTCCAACTTCACCTATGCTTTCCATCACAGTCATTAAGCAACTGTGCACAACTGACCTGATCTTCTGTCTGTGTTTTGTTTTAAATAAAGCTAGAACTAGCTGATGGCTCTCTCTGATGATGCTCTCGGTGTGGAAATAGAAAAGAATGCAGTAAATGGGTCGGAAAGAATAAATTTTTGTCTAGGGGGAGGCAAGCAGCATGTAAGATAGGGTTGTAATTGGGGTGGTGGTGGAGATAAAGGAGGAATAAGCAGTGGCAAATGGCTTGGAGCCATGATAAATAATTACCTCAGAGGTCCATGGAGGGAGAGGGAAAGTCAGATCCATAAAAAGGGCAAAGGAATAATTGTTTGTAGTTGCCATTTTGATTTTTTTGATCCTTCTGCAGATGGCTCAGCAACCACCTCCCAAAAAGATGTTTCCAATTAGGATGTCAAAAAGACATCACAAACACATAAATGCTAGGGCAACGTTTCTTGGCAACTTTAAGATATTTGGACATCAGCTGCCAGAATTCCCCATCCACAAACAACATTTATGTCACAGGGGGACGAACAGTTACAAGAACAGGGCATGGCTAGTCGAGTAAAGAGGAGAACCAGGGGAGACATGATAGCAGTCTTCCAATATCTGAGGGACTGCCACAGAGAGGAAGGGGTCCAGTTATTTACTAAAGCACCCAAAGGCCAGACAAGGAATAATGGATGGAAACTGAACAAGGAGAGATTTAACTGGGAATAAGGAGAAACTTTCCGACAGTGACAACAATCAACCAATGGAACAGAAGTTGCCTTTGGAAGTTGTGGGAGTGTCATCACTTGAGACCTTCAAGAAGAGATTGGACTGCCATTTGTCAGAAATGGTGTAGGGTCTACCACTTGGGTGGAGAGTTGGACTAGATGACCTACAAGATCCCTTCCAACTCTGATTATCTGTTATCTGTTCCAGGTGCAAAGTTTTCATCAATAGCCATAACTGAACATGATCTACCAATATAATCAGAAGTAGATGCCATGTTTTGCATGCAAACAAATCAGCCAGCCCTCGATTATAACAGTTCATTTAGTGACCATTCAAAGTTATGATGGCACTGAAAAAATGACTTATGACCATTTTTCACACATAACCATTGCAGCAATCCCATGGTCATGTGATCAAAATTCAGATATTTCACAACTGACTCACATTTATGACGGTTACAATGTCCCAGAATCATATGATCACTCTTTGCAATCTTCTGACAAGCAAAGTAAATGGGGAAACCAGATTCACTTAACAACCATGGGACTAACTTCACAACTGCAATGATTCATGTAACAACTGTCTTGTAAAATGGGACAAAATTCATTTAACAATCATCTCACTTAGCAACATAAATTTTGGGCTCAGTTGTGGGTCATAAGATGAGGACTATCTGTATAGCTTTCTGAGAGGAATCAGGAATCAACGTACATACTCTTCCAGATGTTTGGGGATGACAACACCAAGAATTCCCAACCAGCCATATAAAGCATTTCACAGGTTTGTTGTGGGGAAAATAGGAGAAGGAAGGAGTTATTATAAATAACTCATATCTTGAGTTATTTATAAAAATAATAAAAGTGGGATACAAATGAATATTTAAGTACTGGCAGTCTCTGGATTAAGAATGTCCAACTAGATAGATATGAATGAGCTGTCTATTACCATACTTAAAAATGGTGGATGGCATTGTCCTTTTTCAAGTTGATGAAGGACTGAAGCCTCACAAAGCTTTCCATTTATACGTAATACCAACAGTTATTAAACAGTGCTGTAACATTATATATACATTTATGTGTCCTATCAAAACTTACAATACACAATACTTTCATACCCACTTATCTATTCCCAAAGTGCATTGTATTGTGTGTCTGAGGCATTTGTTAAGCGAGTAATTTGTTTGCTCAATTTTACGACCTTTCTTGCCAGAGTTGGTATCACTGTGGTTGTTAAGTTAGTGCCACAGCTGTTAAGTGAATCTGGGTTTCCCATTGACTTGCTTGTCAGAAGGTCTCAAAAGGTGATTATATGAACTTGGGAAACTGCAACACTTACAAGCCTTAATAAGACCACACCACACGTCAAATTTTGGTCACCACACAATAAAAAAGATGTTGAGACTATACAAAAAGTGCAGAGAAGAACAACCAGAATGATTAGGGGACTGGAGACTAAAACATATAAAGAACGGTTACAGGAACTGGACTTGGCTATCTAGTGAAGAGAAGGACCAGGGGAGACATGATAGCAGTCTTCTAATATTTGAAGGGTTGCAACAGAGAAGAAGGGGTCAAAAGATTTAACACTGGAAATAAACAGGAACTTTCTGACAGTGAGAACAATCAACCAATGGAACAGCTGGCCCTCGGAAGTTGTGGAAGTGCCATCGCTTGAGGCTTTCAAGAAGAGGTTGGACTGCCATCTGTCAGAAATGGTATAGGCATCTCCTGCTTGGGCGGGAGGTTGGTCTAGATGACCTACAAGGTCCCTTCCAACTTGGTTAATTTGATATGTTTCTTAAGTATGAACCAGTTGCCAAGCATCTGGATTTTGATCATATGACCATGGGGATGCTGCAATAATTGTAAGTGTGAAAAATGGTCATAAGTCATGAGAATCTTACAAGCCTGAACATGCCTCCCTCCTCCCTCCCTTCATCTTCAGAAGAACCAGGTGGGTTCAAGCCTGAATCACTTCAATCTCACTAGTGGTGGCTCTTCCTCAGTAGTAGGGTTCAAATTTTTTTACGACCGGTTCTGTGGGCATGGTTTGGTGGGAATGGTGGGAATGGCGTGGTAGGGGAAGGATACTGCAAAATCCCCATTCCCTCATCACCCCACTAACCTGCTTTCCAGCTCCGTTCTCATGTGCAGGACAACTAAAGAAGACCCAGCTAGAACTCTGGAGGCAGAGAATAGATGGGGACGGGGCAAGTCAGAGGTGGTATCTGCCGGTTCTCTGAACTACTCAAAATTTCCGCTACTGGTTCTCCAGAACTGGTCAGAACCTGCTGAATACCCACCTCTGCTCTTCTTCCTGTTCCTTGAGGTTATTCTTTCTGCCCGTTATATTGGAATAAGTTTGCATGGTGGTTGGATGCAAATCCTCCATGTCGAAAGTAAGTGCCCCATCTCTGAACAATCTCAATCATCACTTGATCTCCTGGTTTGCAATTGGGGGGGAAATCAGCAGTTTCTGGGTACAACTCAGCTAGGAAGGTGATACTGGGGGGGGGGGTAACAACGCTTCCGCCTAATGTTACCAAGGAGCTGTGCAAAATAATGGAGCTCATTAGGCCATGTTTGTGCAGCTAATTGCCCTTGTGCCAGGCCAGTAAATCATTCTGTCTGCATCATGCCTCCACCTTGGCGTACACTCTTGGGCCTTAATGGGTTGGCCTGCAAAAGGGCTCATGTCCAGAGCTAATGAGAATGGGACATCAGGTGGAAACAACCCATGGCTGGGAAAGGCAGGGAGGAGAGGCCTGGCTGTGTTCGGGTGGAGGAATGGGGCTGCTTGAAAAGGTGTGACAAGGCTGGAAAGCAACAGAGTAACCCCCTCCCCCAAATTTAAAATACTGCTCACATTTCTGAAATACATGCTGATTGAGTTTGTTTTTAAAATTAGACATGAGAACCAGATTGATTCTCCTTCCTGAGGCAATTACTAGAAGATGTCAAAGGTGGGGATGCCCTTTGTATTGCTTTTGTGCATTCATTCATTCATTCATTCATTCATTCATTCATTCATTCATTCATTCATTCATTTTCTATAGCTGCCCAGCTCAATTAAGTGACTCTGGCCAGCTTACAATTCTAAGTATATCACTTCGGGATCTTCAGAAGCATTTTGCTGGTCACTGCGGGAACAAGAAGACCTGGAAGGATCTTTACAATGGCTTTTAACTACCAGTAGTCCTCTTTTAGTGACTTTTAGGGACTGCCTTGTTTAGCAAATGTCACATTGTAATTCTGCAGCCAGTCCCTGCAGAGGAAAGGAAAATTGAGGTAAGATCATAAGCATAGTTGCAATTCGACTTATCAATCACTTTGTTTAACGATCAAGTTGAAGGTCCCAATTGTGGTTACTAAATGAGAACTATCTATATTCCCTTTATCTGACTTTTAAAGGGAACATTAATCAAATTAATTGAGGAACAGTTGCATGTATCAATAGTTGCTAGACAGGAAAAGCACCTCCTTGTGCTAGAGCAGCCTACCTCTTTTATATAAAGAAACATACTAGGAATAGAACTTTGGGCACTTTAGGGTTGTATTGGGGTCTATTGATTACTTTATAAGTAATTCAAAAGCAAACAGACATAATAGAGCACTTCTTCCTCCTCCTAATTTCCCCACAACAACCCTATGAAATGGGTTGGGCTGAGAGAAAAAGTGATTGGCTCAATGTCACTCGGCCAGCTTTTATGCCTAAGGGGGACTAGAACTCCCCTTATTAATTGTTCTGTCAGGAAATTTCTCCTTCGTTCTAGGTTGTTTCTCTCCTTGATTAGTTTCCATGCATTGCTTCTTGTCCTGCCTTAAGGTGCTTTGGGTGAAGACCCCATCTTCTTTGTGGCAGCCTCTGAGCTATTGCAACTTTGCTATCATGCCTTTAACCAGTCCCCTAATCATCTTTGTCGCTCTTCTCAGCACCCTTTCTAGAGTCTCAACATACAGAATCACACACAAGAGCTGTCTGACATTCACTGAGGTAACCATTGGAGTTTAATATTCAGTTCCATAGTTAAATTTACTACAGTATTTTCCTTCTTAAAAATAAACTACCTGCCCTGCTTTATATGACAGCTACAATTCTTCTATTTTGCATTAAAATGATGAGTGGATTCCAAACAAACTCCAGAAATTTCCTTCAAGGGGATTATGGGAGAGCATGACACTATAAAAATCTATAATGAGTAAATTGCTTCAATTAAAAAGTGTAACTGTTTTTCTACTGTGTTTCTTATTACATTTTGATCATTGGAGCAGGTTCTGAAAATCAGCCTGTAATCAGAGTGCCTTAAATAATAAAAACAGCATAAATCAATGCTGACACTGGATGCTTTATTGTGCAAACACTCTTCTTGCCTCTGCAACCCAAAGTCTGGGAAATGTAAATGTATGCTTAGTTCTACATCAATCCCTGGCTTCTAGAAGCTAAACATGCCTCGGAGGGTGGAGAGGAAGATTAATTGGCTGCTAATGAGATGAGTGTGTGCGCAGGCGTATGGGTGTTTGTGTGAGAGAGAAAGAGCAAGTGCTAACCCTATTGTGGTACTAACTGGCACCTCAGGGCAGCCATTCCAGAGAAGTGATGGCTCATTGGCTTGGCACAAATCACAGTATTGGCGAGGCAACTTTCTTGCCCATATCTTGAGGCCAGTTCCTTTTCGAGCAGAACTTGGTTTGGTTCCAGCCAGCTAGCAGCAAGGGCAAGCAGCGGGCATATCAGCCCAGCCTCTCTGCCCTGCCTACCTGATGAAGCTCGGTGGCAAGCGTGACTTGTGTCTGGTGTTGTGGATAAGATTGTAGCCCGGGGATGTCAAACTCAAGGCTTGGGGGTCAGATCCGGCCTGTGGGGTGCTTAGATCTGGCCCACAGGGCTGCCCTAGAAGAAACAGTGAAGGACCGGCCCACGGGGCCTCTGCCAGTGAAAACAGGCTCCCGAGCGCCATTTTCTGCTGCAGTGGCCTGCAAACCTCTGCCAGCAAAAACCAAGGGTTGCAGGAGGCTGTCGCAGCAGAAAATGGTGCTCGGGAGCCTGTTTTCACCAGATGAGCCCTTGGGCCACCACAAGCACCCCCAACATGAGTGATACTGAGCTGGCCATGCCCACCCTGGCCATGCCCCCTTGATTCTCCCCCAAGGTCAAAAACAGCACTGATGCAGCCCTTAATGAAATTGAGTTTGACACCCTCGTTGTAGCCCAAAAGCTGGACTTGAGGAGGGCTCAGAGGCTACTCCTCGCTGTCATTTTTGTAGTGCATCTTGTTTTGTTGTGTCCAAATAAACCTTGAGCTTGCTGCAGTTGTTCTGCTTTTGTTTTGTGAATGCAAGGAAGTCCCCCACTAGCATCCTTAACAGAGATATTATGATGTTTAGCATTATCAGGTCAGAGTTATTGATCCTGAATATTGCTAAGTGACCCATGAGCGTCATCAAATTGAACTGTAACTGAATCAATGTAATGTGACATATTTATGGCCATGGGATGTAAACAGCCTATTGATTCAATTTGTGGGACAAACTATTTGTGGAAAATGCAGTTTCTGAATACAACACACCAGCTATAATCTGGATTAGAATTAAATGATTACTACAGGCATTCAAGAAGAGTTCTCATCCTCAAATCCCTATTCTATATGGGAATCCCCTGAGCACTGTGTGAATTGAAATGAATTATAGTTTATTCAACCCACAACTAAACCTTGGTTTACCATAATACAGGCAGTCCTCGACATAAGATCACAACTGAGTCCAAAATTTCTGTTGCTAAGTAAGGCAGCTGTTAAGTATGTTTTGCCCCATTTTATGAGCTTTTTTGCTGCATTTGTAAAATGAATCACTGCAGTTAAGTGGTCATTAAGCGAATCTGGCTTTCCTGTTAGCTTGCTTGTTAGAAGCCAGTTGGGAAAGTTACAAAGGATGACCCCAAGACCCTGGGACACTGCAACTCTCAACCTATACCAGTTGCCAAGTGCCTAAATTTAAGGTGGCCAACTTTTTTACAATGACAAGGAGGACACCAATAAATTGAAGAAAAAAAAGAAAGCCACTTGCACACGGCACATTCTCTTAAAACAATTATCCTGTGCAGAGTGCATGCATCTCATAATCGCGTCTTGCCGCACTGTACCGAGCCTTGACGAATCATCATGTCAAATACAAATATGTCACATCATACACAACGGATCGGATCGGCATCTATCAAATACGGAGATTTACAGATTAGTCTTCAAATATCAAAAAGGAGGACATGTAGGAGGATACTTTTTGAGAGAGGACAGAACTTACAAAAGGACTGTCCTCCCTAAAGGAGGACGGCTGGTCACCTTACTAAATTCCAGTTATTGGAGCATGGGGATGGTTGGAAGTTTGTAAATTGGTCATAAGTCACCTTTTTCAGTACTGTTGTAACTTCAAACAGTTATTAAACAAATGGTTGTAAGCTAAGGACTATCTTTATGTAAATTCAAATAAAAGTCACTCTGAAACAGTGGCAGGAACTCCCCCAAAAATTGTATTTAGTCCTCTCTTTTTACACTTTCAGGAGAGCAATTTGTTTTTTCTCTCAAGACAGGTCATGTCTTGTGCAAGGACTATCTTTATTTGTTGCTTTTTGTCTAGTTTGGCGTTTCATTTTAGACTTGCAGGTAGTTCTCAATTCAAGACCATTCATTTAAGGACCATTTGAAGTCACAACAACATTGAAAAAAGTGACTCATGACTGATTCTTGAATTTGTGATCATTGCAATCACATGATCTAAATTTGGTTGCTTGGCAACTAGGCGTGTACAGTATTTATAATGGTTGCAGCATCTCAGGCTCACACAATTGCCATTTGCATCTTTCTCAGGAGCTTCCAATAAGCAAAACCAATGGGGAAAGCCGGATTGACTTAATAACCACATGATTTGCCTAACAACTGAGATGATTCATTTGAAAACGGAGGCAAAAAAATTGGGCACTAATCACGAAAAGACCACTTTGCTTAGAGGATAGAAGTTCCAAGCCATCAATTATGATGGTAAGAACTGCTTACGTTTGCCTCAGAAATGCTATGGGAGTCTAATGGATGATGGATAAGGTTGAGGAAAGTTGCTTTTCAGCACTGGCAGTTTTAATTTCCATGCAAGATACCTGAGATGAAATTTGGAATGTTTTGCATGCAAACAACATGGTAGCACTGTGCAAGTTTGCCTCACTTTTATCTAGTCCTGATTTGCCTCGATTTAATTTGTTCTTATCTCCAGAAGTTGTGGGGGCTCTACTACTGGAGGTTTTTAAGAAGAGACTGGATAGCCATTTATACGGAATGATATAGGACAGTGATGGCGAACCTATGGTACGCATACCAGAAGTGGCATGCAGAGCCATCTCTCCAGACATGACAGCCATCACTCGTTGCTTTCTGGTTTCCGGTGCCAAGACCAGTTGGCAGGCCCACATGTGGGAGCCCCAGAAACCAGAAGAGCAGCTCCCCTGTGCACATAAGCACACCAGGAAGCTGTGCTTCTGTTTTCTGGCATGTACATGCATTCCAAACATCTGGTATTCATGCACACGTGTGGCCTGGTGGCTGCGTGCATGGGTACACTAATACCAGAAGCTCAGCTCCCTGGCATGCACTTCTGTGCTGGGGAGATGCTCTTCTGGTTTCCAGCTCCCCTGCCCATGCGCCAGGAGCTGCTTTTTTGGTTTCTGGTATTCTCCTGTGCGCACACTCCCATTTCGGCACTCAGTGCCGAAAAGGTTTTCCAACAATGATCTAGGATCTCCTACCATGGACAGGAGATTAGACCAGAGGTGGGATTCTACCAGTTTGCACCTATTTGTTAGAACTGGTTGTGAACATTCTAAGCAGTTCAGATAACAGGTTGTTAGAAGAAATTACTGGCCTAATCCTGTCAGGAAGGCAAGAAGGAAACATTCTGGTGTTGCTTACAGAAACTGCCTCTCCATTAACCCTTATTATATTCTTGGCAGGACTGGACTTCCTGTCTCAGGAACTTCTCTGGAGTTTTTTCCCCTTCTTTGCTGGTACTTTGCTTGCGTGGAGTGACCATTCAAAGTTACAAAGGCACTGAAAAAAGTAACTTATGACCATTTTTCACACTTACGACTGTTGCAGCATCCCCACAGTCATGAGAGGCCAGGTGAGGAGATGCATGTCTCGATGCATGTCACCCAGCCAATAACATGACCACCAAGGCATGTCCACCCCTGGATTGGACTAGAACTCAAGACCCACAGGTCACATCCGCCCTGCAAGATGCTTAGATCTGGCCCGTGGGGCTGCTCTGGAAACAGCAAAGGACCGGCCCGTGGTGACTCTACTAGAGAAAACAGAGTTTGGGAGGGCCATGAGCAGCCCTCCCAAGCTCCATTTTGCCTGGCAGAGGGTTGCAGGAGGACGTCAAAGCCAAAAATGGAGCTCAGGAGCCTGTTTTTCTGGCAGAGGACATGGGCCACTACTGGTGCCCCTGACATATGTGACGTCGAGCTGGCCATGCCACCCTGACGTCCACCATGGGCCTCCCGAGGTCAAACACAATCCTGATGCGGCCCTCAATGAAATCAAGTTTGACACCCCTGAACTAGGTCCCTTCCAACCCTATTTTTCTATATTCTGTAACTTTTTTCTCCATGGACTGGCAGAAATTCCCTGGGAGCTAAGTGGTTTTTCCCATCTCCAGCAAAATCCAGAGCCATCTACCAGCAAAGCCTGTTAGTTGCCACTTGATGCTGAAATCTGAACCCTCCTTTCTTTGGCTCCTGAGGTCCTCCTTTCCATGAAACCCTGGCATGTGTGAGCTGCACAAGTATGCCAAGATAGCCATGACCCCAGTGGGCTAGATGGAACACAAAGAAAATATATCTAATGGTGGTGCAGTTACTTCTGCTGACTGCTGACTGCCTGCAATTTGGCAATTCAAATCTCACCAGGCTCAAGGATGACTCAGCCTTCCATCCTTCCGAGGTGGGTAAAGTGAAGACCCAGATTGTTGGGGGCAATAAGCTGACTCTGTAAACTGCTGAGAGAGGGTTGTAAAGCACTGCAAAGCGGTATATAAGTCTAAGTGCTACTACTATTGCTATTTCTATTCTAAAACTGCTTCTGGATTTTGTGCTTGCAATGAAAAAAAATGAAAATCTACATATATAAAAGCAAAATACCACTCACACATCATCACAAAACCTCCAGAACCATAATGCCTACAAACTTGAAATTTGGCACGTATGTTCCTCTTGGTTTCTAGATGCTCACTAAGAAAGGATTTTTTGAAATGGCCATCAGAGCATTAGTTTTTGTAAATTATTATTAACATGCTCTGATGCTAAGGAGTTCAACTCCCCCTCCTCACCTGAAAAGAAATCTGTTCCAAATGCAAAACACAAGCACAGGAGAGTTTCATTTTCAGTTTTACTTTCACAGCAGCAAGTAGCTTTCCTACAGAACAGTTGAACTAAACCACACCCAGTCTCCTTGCTGTCTCCTTCTTGCTCATATGGCAAATACTGTTTCAGTTTCCAAACAGCCCTCAACTCTCTCACACATTAACAGGATGCTAGCCAGATGAATACTGGTGGATGCTGGTAGGAAGAGGCAGAATTCCCCCCCCCCTTATTTTCCTCCTAAAAAACTAAGCCCGACCACATAGTTTTATAACGAAGCACGGGTATTGAGCTAGTATATACAAAAGAAAAAACAAAGTGAACAAGCATGACCGGTAACCAAGAAACAGTGGACCTGAAACACAAAGGACCAGTTGCCCTTGAAACATCCTCAGTGCAGGTTGAGGCTTGCCTTCATCATCCCAGGTAGAAGGAGAAGGCAAGAGAGGAAGAAGAGACAGATCAGACATGTCAGGTTCCAGCTAGGAGGGCAGTTCTGCCTGCAAAATCCTTTGGAGACCAATCAGCCATTGTTTTTTCTATGACCAAGCTCAAAAAAAATCCTGAAAACACCATGAACCAACTGATCAACATTCTTCTGACTGATCAATATATTATCCAGGTAATCCTTGACTTACAACCACAATGGAGTCCAAAATTTATGTTGTTAAGCAAGACAGTTGTTATGTGAGTTTTCTCCCATTTTATGACCTTTTTCCACCACAGATTTATCAGGGACATGGCTGGTCACATCACTCACCTGTCTCCCAAAAGGCAAGACTGGTGCAATGAAGTTGGTATCCAATGGCTGCATGATGTCCTCATTAAGGGAAAAGATGATGTTTTGCGATGCATAAAAAATTCATCTGAGATTGTATGGAAGAGACAATGTATGGAAGAGACAATAAACTAGAGACAAGATAAGACCAGCAGTTGGATGCTTTGCAAGCAATTTACTGTGCATCTAAATTAGGATAGCCTGGCAATCCAAGAAAGAAGCTTGGCTTTGCCAGGCTATCTTGATTCAGATGTACAGTAAATTGCTGGTGAAGAACTGTATAATTTGGCTCATAAAACAAGACTGATCATGGAATGTCACTTGCCATCTGGCATATTATCTTATTTATTTTGTGTATTTTTTTAAATAAAATTTTTATTTTATTTTAATCACAAACGTATCTTCTTCCATTTGACAACGTGTTGTCTGGTTACAAATATCTTGTGCGGTTAATGTTTACAGTCATATTCATGACATAGTATTATTCTCTAGTCTTATCTTATTATACTTATTGTACTTAATATCACTATCTCTGTATCTTTCTTCTTTCCTCTCCCCAACTTTCTTACCTCCATGCTCAGAAAAGACATGGTGGTTCGGCTGCGCCGCATGATGACGAAACGTCCAGATGCAATTATTGTTCTCTTTCCTAAAAAAAAGGGGTGGGGTGGGGGGAGATGGAAACAGTCTGAATCATGCCTGTTTGAAGATTTCAAAGATTTGAAGATTTATTTGTTTTAGTTTTATGGTGGATTTATGTCCTGCTTTCCTCCAAGAGGCAGCATTCTTTATTCCAATTTTTCCTCACTATAATTTCACCACCCAGATCCCCTGTGTGAGGGAAAGAAAGAAAGAAAGAAAGAAAGAAAGAAAGAAAGAAAGAAAGAAAGAAAGAAAGAAAGATAGATAGATAGATAGATAGATAGATAGATAGATAGATAGATAGATAGATAGATAGAATATTATACAGGTAGTCTTCAATTCAGGTTAAACAGAAAATAAGTAGCCAAAATATATCTGAAAATCACCTTTACAAGGAAAGATTTGATATCTGGGGCTTCTTGAGGCAACAGAGTTGTTAGCTCCCACCCCCTCCTAGTAATTGTGAGGCTTCCCCAACTTCCCAGTGATCATTCAGAGATCATCAATTTTGTGTTTGTTTATTTATTTTATTTAAATAAATAGGTTTATTTACCCTATCCAAATGTGATCTAAGTTTCCTCCCCATTAACAATTCTGCTCAGGTCTTCTTTGTTACAGTATGGGGTGATAATGTTGAAGTGGAGTAAAAAAACAACGGTTTAATTTATTCCTGACATCCCGGGTCCATTTTTTTCAACGCCGTCCCTATTTGTAAAGCCGACCATTCTCTCAGCCCTACCATTGCCACGGGTGAAGCTGGTCGTGGTTAGTGCATGGCATTACCTAAAGAGGCTAGGTACTTGTTCAATTTTGTATAGACGGTTAGTTGGGCCCATTGTCGGACCACTAGGTAATGTCGCGGCAAGCCCATGGTTGCGAATAGTTTGTTGAGTTTGTTTGATAACGGCGTCGTTGTTCGTAGAGACATTACTGCGAACTTCAACCAATTTGCGTTATGCATCTACAAACAATCAAAAATTTATGTCGCTCCCCCTAGTAAGGAATCGCAAAGTCAATATGGATCCGAACCAGGGGCCTCAGGGTCTCCCATTCCCTTATAGGTTGCTTGTGATGGATATGCATGATCTTTACTGGCATTTATTTGCATGTAGCAAACCCAGTATTCAATATCTCTTGTCTAAGGCCAGGCGCACCATATCAATAGTTCTAGCCAGGCTTTGTCAATGTTTTCACAGATGCCTGGGATGCCTTCATGAACGCATACGCCAACACTCTAGTTTGTAACCTGAAGGAATTAACCACCCTACTCACCCCAACAATAAACACGCCCGTTTTGTATTGACAGCTCAGTCTGTCTGGTCCGGAAAGGTTTTAAAGTTTTCAGTTTTTTGGTTTTCCGGCCAGCCTTTACCTACCCAATTAAAACTGCGGGCAAGTCACTGGTCTTGTGACATCATTTTGCAGATATTGCAAGTTCGGGGCAGGCTTCTATTTGCAGGGAGGTAATTGTTTGGCGGGCGCAGAGGTCTTTCTACATGCGCAGCGGTGTTCGACTTAATGCATCTGCATGGGGATCTGTCTTTCCGGGTTCGATGTATCAATTGTGTAGGAGTACACAGCTAGGAATTCTGACCATCTAGTCATTGCCGGGGAGAATAAAAGGTTCGTGTGGGTTTTGGTTTCCCGCCAAAATTCCTAGTACTGGGTTTATGATCAGTCACAATGGAAAATGTCCTCCATAGAGGTACTCGTGAAAAAACGTTTACTCCGGCGACAATTGCCAGGGCTTTCTTGTCTAGTTGACTATAGTTGCGTTCTGCTTAAGAAAGTGTTTTTGAGTAAAAGGCAATGGGGTGCCTCTCTCCCGTCAGGCAGTTGGTGGCTCAGGATGGCACCGACTCCAAACGGGTGAGGCGATCACAGGTGACCGTCAATAGAAGTGTGTTACTAAACTGAAATAAGAACAGTGTCTGAGGTTAACAGGTTTTTTATGCCTTGGAATGCTTTTTGCTCTCTATGCCCCCAAGTCCAACTAATTTTCTTATCCAGTAAGCAATGTAACGGTTCTGCTATCGTTGCTTTGTGGGGAGGAATATGTTATAGAAGTTTATTAGACCCAAAAATGCTTGCAATTCCATTTTGTTTTTTTTGGCTGTGGTGCGTTTCTAAATGCGAGCGTGACTTTTTTTCTGTAGGGTGTATACCCTCTCCGTCATTAAATAACCCAAAAATTCAATGCGATCAGTCATTAAACAAGACATTTTCTTTTTTGACTTTTCAGGCCAGATTCTCTAAATTTTGTTAGCACCTCTTTCAGTCTTGTCTCTAAATTGGGTCATGTTTTTAGCTGAAATTAAGGACGTCATCAAAATATGGAACGACCCCTTTAATTCCATTTAATAGGCGTTCCATAAAGGCTTTGGAAATGCCTGGGGCAACGCTTAACTTCAAGTTGAAGTCTGTTACATTTGAATGGCCCTCTGTGAGTTACTAATTGTCTGTGGCCTCGGCTGTTTATTGGGTCTACTGGAAGCTGTTGATATGCTTGGGCTAAATCAAGCTTGGCAAAAAAATTTTCCTCCCCCAAGTGAGTGCAGTAAATGTTGCACGATGGCACAGGGTATGCGCTTTGCTGGTTTCAGGTTTAGCCTTTGTAGTCTCTGCAGATGTGTTACCGAGACCCATCAGGTTTTAACAGGTGTTACTATTGGTGTCTCCCATCAGCACATGGTCAATTGGTTCTATGACCCCTTGCTCAATTAATTTATTTAATTGTTCATCTATTTTGGTTTTTTAAGGCAAAGGGACTCATCTGGCTTTTTTACCTTCTAGGTGCTACTGGGGGTCTAAAGGAAATTTGGGGTCCCCCCGTACCCTGCCTAAGGTGCCATTGAAGACGTCCTGGAACTCGTGTATCAGGCTCTCTTCCAGTCGGTTGCGGCTACTCGGCTCACCCCCAGTCATTCCGATGCCCAATGGTGCGGACCATTCGAGTGCCGCAGGAGGCTGGGGCGGTCCCGGTCGACTATTTGTTAGAGGCAGGACTTCAGCGTGCCTGCTTGAATGTGGACTTGGAAATGTCCTAGACCTACCACAGGGATTTCGGTTTCCTTGGTAGTCTTTTAAAAATTAAACTTTTGTTTCTGGAGTTCTTTAGATTTGATGTTTGGACCAGCCATCTGATTGTGTTCCAAGACACACCATTAACAGGAAGGATCCTGAGTCGACTCCATCTCGCAGGGGCTTCTTCAATTTTTACAATGATTTTGACCTTCTCTCCACTTTCTGTCTGAGCGCTTCCATAGTGACAGTTTGATGGGTCTTTTCTCGGTTTGCCGGTTCGTTTGTTGTGCTCCATTTTTCTCGGCTTGCTTTGATTCAGCTTGTAGTGGGGAGTTACGGCGTCTGTTTTGGACTGTTATTTCTTTCGATTCCCTACAGACTTTTTTCAATGTGTCCCCTCTTCTTGCAAAGCTTGGCAGATGGCATCAAGGAATCTGCAATCGGCTCGAGGGTGGTTTCCCTCCACAGCCAGCGCATTCCTGCCAATTTCTTTTTTCATTGCCTTTTTTTGTTGGCGAACAGGCGGTGGACCTCAACGTCATCATCTTCCGTTTCTGACTGAACCGTTGAAGTCTTCGTGATGAGTTATGGTGGGAACTTGCTTCTCTTTCTCTGGATAGGGTCATTGCATCATTATTTGAGTTCATTGCTTCATAGTGGCCGCTGACTTTTTTGCGGCTTCTGCTGCTGTGGCTTCTTGCGATCACTTCAGCCACTGTGATATTGGGGTTTATTTAGTAGTTTACTTTGTAAGTTAGAGTCTCTCAGACCTAGACAACTCGATCTCGCATGGCTTCATCCAAGTTCAGGAATTCGCAAGCTCCCCCCAGTTGTCAGAGAGCCGCCACAAGTCAGCGATGGTCTCACCTTCCTTCTGATCCCTTTTGTGAATTCGTGCCATTTTAATGAGATTTGACACTACCGGCCCGTAGTGGGCCTTTAACATTTGGTTAAGCTCAGACCAGGTCATTTGTTTTCATGTCTCTGGGCCTCACCAAAGGCTTTGGCCATCTTGAACACGGTTGGTCCACAATGCGTTAGGAAGACATCCCTCTTCCACTGGTCTGAGATCTCTTCCATCTCGTTGTCTCTAAAAACATCAGGAAACGGTCTAATGTATGATTCCCAATCCTCTTCGTTGGGATTGAAGGGTGCAGGCGGCGCGTTATTCCCAGCCATTATTTTTAGTCTGGAATTCTTTCTGCCGGCGTGCTGCGGTCTCACGTTTAGGATAATCCCACCTTCGTCTCACAGTGTTCCGTCCAGAAAAACGCGAGGTAGACCGGGTTCCAACAAACAAAGTATTTTATTAACACTAGCAACAGTAACGGAATAGTCTGGCTGAAGGCGCGGCAGCCTTTTTATACAGGCTTGCCTCCCGGCTTGTAGCCAATGGCAGTTATTTGACTTTGCCACCTTTCAGTGGCTCTTTGGCGATTGGTTCTTAATGAACCAATCCAACACTGGCCTTTCTGGCCAATCAGATTACGTTATTTGGAGTATACCACTCCATATAGAACAGTATCCCACCTTTATTATTTTTCACAAAAAACACCTGGCAGAGGACAAATGCAACACATCTTCCTTCCTTCCTCATGACAGCCCTGTGAGGTGAGTTAGCCTGAGAGAGAATGACTGGCCAAGGTTACCCAGCTGGTTTTCATGCCTAAGGCTGCACTAGAACTCCTGGTCTCCTACTGTCTAACCTGGTGCCTTAATCACTAGATTATATGCTCTAATCAAGGCCCAGGGGCCAAATCCAGCCCACTGGGTGCTTAGATTGGGGCTGTTCTAGAAACAGAGGACCGGTCCGCGGTGCCTCTGTCAGTGAAAACTCAGCTCAGGAGGGTCGCACGCACGCCCACCTTCCCCGAGCTCCATTGCAGGAGGCCATTGCAGCTGAAAATGCAGGTCACAAGGGTCACGGCAGCCCCTTGAACTCCATTTTCGCTGTCAGAGGGTTGCAGGCCATCACAGCCAACAACAGAGCTTGGGAGCCCATTTTTGCTGGCAGAGCACTCGGACCACCACAGGTGCCACCAACAGGAGTGACGTCAAGCTACCATACCCACCTTGCCCCCCCCCAGGTCAAACACAACCCTGGTGTGGCCCTCAATGAAATTGACTTTGACACTCCTGCTCTAATATACAGACCAGTGGTGGGATTCAATTTTTTTTACTATCGGTTCTGTGGGCATGGCTTGGTGGGTGTGATAGGGGAAGGATAATGTAAAATCTCCAGTCAGAGGTGGTATTTGCCAGTTCTCCGAACTACTCAAAATTTCTGCTACCGGTTCTCCAGAACTGGTCAGAACCTGCTGAATACCACTTCTGGTACAGACATCACTACTTTTCACTGCTTGCCAGCAACATCCAGACAGCCTGCAGGTTGTTTTTTCCCCCAGAACTGTTCAATACTGACTGAGAGCAAACCAGCTGAAGCCTGCTGATGCTCATCTGTATTTTGCTGCAAGGAATACAAGTAGTCTTCAATTTACAATCTTTTATCTAATGATCGTTCAAACTTTTAAGGGCACTGAAAAGAGTGATTTGCAAAGTTGCAACCAGTTGCAATTATCACAACTTCCCCGAAGTCAAAATTCAGGCATTTGGCAACCAGTGTTTATTTACAACAGATGCAGTGTCCCAGGGTCATGTGATCACTGTTTGCAACCTTCCCAGCTGGCTTCCAACAAGCAAAATCAATGGAGGAATCTAAATTCACTTAATGACCGCATGGTTCACTGAACAACTGCAATAATTTATTTAACAACCATGCAAAAATGTCATAACATCATACACAACTCACTTAACAAGTGTCTTGCTTAACAGTGGAAATTCTGGTCCTAGTTATGGTCATAAATTGAAGAGTATAATTAAAATGTAATTGTCAATTTTATTTTCTGCTTGGATTTAAAACAAAAGGTGACTTGGCATGTGACATGAGTCTACTGGAGATTATATATATTTGTTTTCTTACGTTTTCACGGGTACTTACATGTATGCTATTCAGCTTTGTTCGGGTATTTTCCCACGTCCTTGTAGCTGTGCTTTTAAAGTTGTAGCAACGTTTCAG
>BHFT01060968.1:0-17933 GCA_004320025.1 Laticauda laticaudata
ACCTGTGTGCATGTTATCAGGCCAAAATCACCAGGGTATGTAAACTTTTGATCAGGGTCATTTGGGTAGTTTCTGTTATCATTATGATTTAAAAAGAGTAAACACAGTTGCTTGATAATAAATGGCTTCAGCCATACACTAACCATGAGTGAAAGGAAAGTTTTTGTGTTATCATTCATATTCTTTGAAAAATAACCAAGAAATCATAAATTCTGCCAGGGTGTATAAACTTATGAGCACAACTGTAACCATACAGTTACAGAATTATTTACAGATTATGTTTAGAGACCATTGTTGTAACTAAAATAATTCTAAAATTTAACCTGGGCAAAAAAAAATTAGTCTTGTCCTACTGGACTCACATGGGGAGTAATGACTAAACTTAGTCTGTTGATCTATAAAAGCACAGAATACTGTATAAGTCTGCCATTTTCCCTTGCTATGACCAATAATTGTGAGCAAGCATGGAATGTGGTAGCAGGGGAATTGGTATTTTTGAACCATGGTTCTAAATTTACAAGAAGATGAATATAATAAAATGCAACATGTAACTATCCAAGTGACTCATTTATAAAATAATATAAGTATAAAATGAATATAATAAAATGCAACATGTAACTTATACAGGTGATAATTGTATGATGAGAAATACAAGGCAGATGTATATTAATTTATCAAAAACTCCCAATGGTATGAACAGCTGTATAATAGATCTAATTACTGAGGGAGATAGTGCTGGAAGCCATATACTAGAGAATTTAACTAGGATCCCTGCACTGAGCAGTGGATTTAACAGATTTTCAGCTCCATGAGTCACTGGATTCATCTGTTACATCTTCAACTCCCAATAATTCTCATGGAGGCAATTCACATAACCTTGACAAAGAAATATAATCTATACACATGAAATATATGGAAATAGGAATATCAATTCTGTTCCAAAAGTTTAAAGAAATTACAAAAAGAGGTAATTGTTCAAAATTTGAAAAATATTTTAATGTGGTGCTTAACTATCACCCATATTTTAGCAAATGCAAAGCATTTTAATCTATTAAAATTTAAATCTCCAAATGGCTTACTTTCCCACTTCTACTTTGTGTTTTAACTCTTATATTAGTAATCTGAGAAAATATGTGTCCTGACCTGCCTAATGGGAATCTTATTTTGTGATTTTTTAGGTATTCTTGCTGATGAAAGGAAGCTTCAATTCAATGATCTCAGAAGATTTGTTTATTAGTATTAAAAGAAACAGTATAATTATCAATTCTACAGTTTTTTTTCCTTCAGTGATTGGCAATCACACATGACATGTTACAATCTTAAGGATAACAGTGCCAATTTCAATATTTGTTTTCAGACAAATTGGCTTGTTTAATGAATTTCAGCTATCGAGAAATTAAACCAGAAACAGATCTCCTTCACAAGCTTATTTAAAGTTTAAAATATTTCTATCTTATTGTTCCCCATGTGCTGAATGTGGCTTTTAATTACCAAACCAAGTACATCCTAAACCTGCAGTTTATGTAGTTTATGAATGCAAGCATACATGTGCCAGGTTGGCCCCTTTCCCAAAACTGTACAAATGGAATCACCATCACCATAGCAACAAGCTCTCAGAGTATTTTGAATCAATATTCCTGCACTGAGAGAACACAGTATTAATATAAAGTCCAGGTTCTGGCAGATCTTCATGGATTCTTTAAGACCAAACCAATATCAAATTGCTTGTAAATCAAATTAAATTTATGAGACTAATTTAATTGAACACATGAGCAGAACACATGGAAAAAAGGCCCACAGGAGACAAGACAAGTTTTATCAAGTTGATTCCCATTCAAAATGTTGGTTATATGATGCAAGCCTTCAATTGTCATGAAAAAGGCATTGGTAGAATTATTGCTCAGAATTAAAAATACAAATGGCTAAAATTTTTGCCTGTGATAAATTTTAAGATTTATTTTTAAAAAGATCATTACTGTTCTTGATCATGACTAATGTTCAATCCTCCAAATAAAGTTCCATTTCCCTATCTTCATGGTATACATAATGAAGATGAGATGAAATACAGAAGTCAAATTAAACATAATTTCCCCTGCGGCTACCCACTCCCAGAACAATCTAGGTCCTTAAACCATCATTTAAAATACTTATTAATATCTTGGTTTCTTCCAAAGCTGATTATCATAGTTTAACAAAGAACAATAACTTGTTTATTCAAGATACAAGTTGACTGATACATTAATACAAAGGAAAAAGAGAATACTGCATAGCAAGGAATCTGTTCATATCTTGAGTTATTAAGACTAATGAAAGACTCTTAAATATACTCTATAAAGGTGTTTGAGCAACAACTCATAGAGCTCTTTTCATAGAGAGAATTTTTGGCACAGGAATAGAACACAACTGGAGAAATAATATGGGGAAAAATCATAACAAAGCCTTCTATCCAGAACAAGGATTCCATCCACCAGAAAATCCATAAATTGGTTGAGTTAAACCTGCTGACAATCCACATGGGCAATTCAATACCAGTTGAGATTCTGAATCAATGTTTTGGATATACAAGCTATTTTCATTTGTTTGTATTATTGAAAACAATTCTATACAGGACTTTAAGGAATGGGTTTTGTTGGATCTTGTTTGGGAGGAATGGAGCAACAAATGCACCATATTCAAGTACATAGTCTCTGCAATCAACATGAATATGAACATCAAATATTTCAACAGAGTGATGTCCTTCCATGAATTAGGATGCAATAAAACCACTCAGCTAGTGCTATATTCAACCAGGAAAACTACCAATATATCAGTATTTCACTGTTTACCACAATAAGCCTAAGCACAAATGTGAATTACAGAAGGCTATTTTTCTAACATCTGTATACATGATCATAAAAAACTAATGCATATTCCCAAATTTCTAAGAAGTTTTAAGGCTGATTTAATGGTATATGTTTTTAATAATTAGTTTTAATGGTAATTATGTTTATTTGAAGAAATTATAGCACAGGTACAATTACTGTACACACAGTAATCAAACACACATTCTTATGTGTCAGACACACATTCTTATACAGTAATTATATCTATTCTTATTTACCGCTATCAGAATGGAATAAGCCACAAAAGAAAGCTCATAATTTTTTTAAAAAAATATCTGGAGACAAAAAAGTAGCATTTGTACCCAAAATGTCAGCAGTTTACAAACTCTTTCCTTTTGCCTGTTCTGAAAAGCGAGATAGCCTTGCTGTGTGTTAATTTTCAAAGAGCTAGCTTTGAATAAAAACAAAAAGAAGTACATCAAAATTATTGTAGCATAATCCAGATTTCCCCAACCGACTATCCTCATATGACCTAGAGAGCACCAGTTTGGTATAGACTTTGGTGGACTTTGGTTTTATCTATTACATCAAATGTCTCTCCAGCAAGTTTAACCCTATTTAAGTCATTGGTCTTGAAGATGCACTGGGCAAGGATGGTATGTTAACTCGTTTTAATATATATGATGTGAGTTTCTGCTATCATGATTTGTTTTACAGTTTTTTGTTATATTTTATTATAGTTACATCACTTCAAATGGGTTCTGAGAGCCTTGCCTGCAGCCCTCAGATATTCTTCAAAAGCTGCTGCCATATTTTAATTCTTCATGCAAAAGAAAGTGAATATTATTAAACTCATGGGAAATAACCATTAGAATTATGTGGATCTTTAAAAACAATGTTCCATTCTAACTGTCAGATTAGATCAGCTACTTGGCTGCGATCTGATTAATAACAGGAGTTCTATGCATATGGAGCATAAAAGCCTTCAATATTTCAATACTTCAAAAATTTAGTGTGAAATGCATATTCACAATTGCCTCTGCTTACCTTTCTTCCCTTTCTCTTTTTTGCTTTCGTGCATGACGATCCATGACACTTGTTTTGGTTCTTGTCTTTTTCCAGGAGTAGTAAAACTTTACCAAGCTTGCTATTGATTTGTCAGGAAGCTGGGGAACACAAAATAACTGTTGACAATAGCACACATAGTGATAATGTGTCCAACAGAGAGGCTTCTCAGCTATGATCCAGTCTGAGCAGAAGCTGGCAATTAGTATCTTGGATTTCAAAAAGAGCATCCTACTGCTTTCAGGAAATTCATCTGCAACTCTTTTTTTTATTCTAGACCATTTTGTGTGTGAATTCTATAACAAAATAAAACATATGGTACAGATAGTCCTCGACTTACAACAATTCATTTATTGACCACTCAGAGTCACTAAAAAAAGTCACTATTACCATTTTTCACTTATGACCATTGCAGCCTCCCCTTACTCAAAATTCAAATGCTTGGCAACTGTGTCATTTTTATGATGGATGCACTGTCCCAGGATGATGTGATCCCCTTTTGTGACCTTCTGACAAGCAATGGGGAAGCCAGATTCACCTAACAACCATGTTGCTCACAACTGCAGTAATTCACTTAACAAATGTAGCAAGGAAGGTTGTAAAATGGAGTGAAACTCACTCAACAAATGTCTCATTTAGCAACAGAAATTTAGGACCCAATTGTCATAAGTTGAGGACTATCTGTAGCAGATGTTGAACAAGAAGCACATGTATATAAATGCATACTCTCAGGTTCCCATAGGATAAACTAGGATGAAGCTTCTGAAGACATGATTCATCTGAAGTTCTGTTACAACAGTTGATCAGTAAGGCTGCTGTCTCATCTTATGCATCCTTAATTTTGGTCCCTCTTTCTTTCAAGTTTCCTCTTTGCTTTACACTTCCCAGTCAGTGAGAGATGGCAGTTGCCTATCTGACATTCTGCACATTCCAATTCTAGGAATTCTAACTGCCAAGTCATTTGCAATACATACAGTGCTAAGTATAGATGGCAAATGTAGATTTAAAAAAAAAGTAAAGGAGTCCTTGCAGATCTTACTCCGCTAGGCATTGCTGACTATGGTATGGTGGTGGTGGTGATTCATCTCCATTTCAAGGCCATTGAGCCAGCACAGCCCAAGAGCATTTTCTATGGTTCTGTGGCCAGCATGGTGTCACAGAGAGCTGTTACCCTCCCATTGAAGTAGTACCTATTTATCTACTCACATTTGAATGCTTTTGAACCACTAGGTTTGCAAGGGCTGGGGCAAGTAATGGAAGCTCACCCCACTGAATAGCATTCAGATCTCAAACCTTGGCTGCTGGTGTTAGTCAACAAGCCCAGTGTTTTAACAGCTGAGCCCACACGCTGCCCCAGGCAAATGTAGACAAAAGTAACTGTTACACAGTAAAAACAAGTAAAGGCATGTCTCAGAGAGAATCTCTGCTGCTTCCACTTCATTTATCTTCCAGTCCATGATTTGGAGAACTGCCTGAATTCAATTATTGTCTGTCCAGAAAGTTGTACTGGGAAAGAAAAATACTAGAAGAGTAATCCAGTATGAAATAGTTTTCTTTTTAGTGATCAAGAAATCATTTTTTTAAATTTGGAATGTGTTAAGTAGAGTGTCAAGTAGAAGTCTTGAATGAGATTGTTTTATGGATATCAGAAGCACAATTCTTTAACTCTTTAGAACATTTAGAACAAACCAATTTACTGGTTTGAAGAACTGGAAAAAGTCCTAAAAGGCAGAGTACTAAATTAGACGTGGCCACAAAAAGAGGAAAAGTGGTTATTTCATCCAATTAACAGTTACAACTGTGCCTCTTAAACTCCAGTGATTATCAATATAAACATTTTATTCTTTAAAATATCTTCATAGAAAAACAGATCTGGAGGAAAGATAATGTTTTCAGTGCTTCTGTTGCTCAGATGGTAAATGCAAGTAAAAGAATATTTAAACATCTCATACTTCTACCACCTTCTCTTTGAGTTTTATGTCAAAAAATTACTTAATCCGGCCTGCTGCTAAGATTTTCAGATACACAAACATGTATATCGCTATATTCTGAAAGTATGGGATCTTTTAGGGGACCATTATTGCAAAATGTTGCAGGTACTGTTGACTTGACATTATTTTCCCTCTATTAAAGACCTATAAAAATTTATAATGAACCTGTCCTTTATATTGCTAATATGCAAACACTATTTATTATGTACAATGAGAAGTTTCTAATATACTACATTATCATCTACCAAATTCACTCAGTCCATTCTTTTTCCAGGCTATCATCAATATGGGGTGCTTGCAGGATGAACTTTGTAAATAATAAACAAGGATAAAATGGAGAGGCATGTACTGGGATAATAAAAGCTAATCATTAAAATACATTTTAACTCCCTCATTTGTTTTTTTTAAGTCAAGATCTTTGCACTTTCAATCTCTTGCACTTGATGATCCTTACCATTTGCTGAATTCGATGAAAAGTTTTCCCGTGGAAACTGAAAGCTTGTTCAAACAATACTTTGTCTTCAACTGTCCATTCATCTGGGAAGGGGGTGAAGTTGGGTAAATCTGCCAGGGATTTCTCGATGTTATGTTTGTGCCAAAACAGCATCCCAAGTGCCTACAATGTGGGAAGATGTTTACATTAAAAATACCCAATCACAACACAGATTTTGGTGGTCTGGTCTGTTTAAGATACTTCTCAGCTGTCCTCTGTGAGGACCACATTCTTACTACACAGAAAATTACAGTGACAAAAGGAAGCAACACAGAGATTCTCTTTTAATATCACTTGTGACCTGGTAGACATAGGACTCTTTATAAGCACTATTCTATTACAATGCTTTTCTTTTGAAGAACACTTTAATCTAGAAATGCTGTAAAAAACACAAAAGGGTCTGAAGGCTGTGAAGGCATTATCTTTCTTCTCCACTAATGCACTATTGTATGGTAAGTATCCATGGACTTCCAAGGTGTGTGTGTGAGAAAGAGAAGGGGGAGGGAGGGAGGGAGGGAGGGAGAGAGGAGGGGGTCTTGAGGCCACTGGTGCAAATTACTGCATCATTTTGACATCATTGTGACTTGGAACATTAAGTCTACAGCAGATATAGAAATAGACATCACGACTCAGTTGTTAATCTTCAAGTTAATAGTATAATATAGTGTTTGAAATAGCCCCCCACAATTTGAATTTAAGAAAACTGGACATTCTATGAGAATGAATGATCATTATGCTCACAATTAAAGTTGTGAGCATTTTTGAGCAATGAATACTCAAAAATGCTCACAACTTTAATTGTGAACATAATTTAATGAAGAAATAATTTTGTTCTATATTATGGATGCATTTTATCTAGTTAATTAAAAGAAATACTATTCTGTTTCATCAGGCTATTTTTGAGAAATGTAAATAAAGGATGTCTGGAAACTGCATTCCATTCTAAATTTTAAACTAATTTCAAAAATCTGTTAGTTCTTGTACAGAGCAGCACAAAAAGATAGTTCTACTCCAGTACACAACACAGTTTCTACAAATCTATTTAATTCTGTAAATCAATGAATCTATATGAAAATTTTATCTATAAATAAAATTAAGCAAGCATTCATTAAGCAGGCATTCAATTAAGCAGTTACTCAAGTAAAATCTTCTATTTCAATCAATAGCTAAAGTATTTTGTTGAACATGAATTCTTAATGAATTCTTACTTTCTGCATTCATATAGAGAATCCACATAACCTGGCCCCACAAAACTTTGACTCGGATAATTGAAAGTGAAATTATCATTTTACTTTGGAGATAATTTGCCATTGGAGTTTCTCAGTCTTCCAAACCAATTCTGTTATTCTACTCTCCCCTTACTACTTTCCTGACCCCACATCAGAATTCCTACATGAGAAATAGGTTCTGACTCAGAGTGAAGAAAACAGAACAGCTGACAAGAAAAACAAAAAGGCTAAAGAGAAGCACCTACAAGTGTATTAGTGCATTGCCTAAAAACTTCCAACCTTTATGTGTTAGAGGTTTATATGGACCGTTCATATGGTGGGCACTCTCACAAAGTGATGGATATGGTGAGTTGAGCCAATTCTAGAACATCCATAGAGAAGGCAAAGCAAACAATGCAAATCCAGTGCAGTCTTTGCAATCTCTGAAGTCAATGAATTTTTTCTGAGCTCTAAGTGGATGCATTACTGCAAATATAACTTAAGGCTGGCAGTTTCCTGAATGCAATTCATTTTTTTTAATTGAAAGAAAATTAAGAGAGGGACAGAAGCTTGATAACAGCTGTATATCATTTTAAGTAAGGTCATGGGTGAGTTAGACTATCTATAACTTAAAGTGTATGGCCTTAGAGCAACACAAAATTTATGATCTGTAATTGGGCACACTTCTGCCTGCCTGCCTGCCAGCTTGCTTCTTCCTTCACCTTCCAACACCACAATGTTCCTGGGGCAGAGAAGCATACAATAGGTTTTCCTTCCAGCTGAAACCGATTTGGTTTCAAAACATATGAAGGATGTTCTTAAAACCTAGGGCATGATCTGCTTAAGAAACAGAAGATTATTCATTCTCCTTCACAACATAAATAAATAGCTGTCTAAGTGTGTTTAGGAAATCTTCTCTGGAAATTTTCGAAAGAAAGTATTCTCAAATCTCTGTTTTTATATATAAAATCATTATTCGGCTTCCGCTGTACAAATGGCCCTGTCTTTGGCTGTCTCCTTTATTGAGTTTCCCGGAAGATCTCATTTAGTTTCTGCATACATGTTTTAATCAAGATTTTTGTGTAAAAGTCCAGCTTGACATTTTAAATAGGCAGAATTAAAATGACTGCATATGCAAATATTTGACACACTAAAAATACAGTAACATGGTTAATAAAAATCACCTAAAGCCAAAATCAACACATTGAAAGTCTCTATAGTTACTTCTGCTTCTCTTTTACATCATATTTTGTATTTACCGAAAATAATAAACCCACCCCTGGCCCCAGCTGGAGAAGGGGAGAGAGCACATTTAAATATTTTCCAACTATTTATTACCTGTTCCATGTTGTACCCATGTTTTTCTTTTGCAATAGCAATGTATTCATCCACTGAGAATAGAAAATAAAAATAAAAATTAGAAAAACAAATCTATAAAGAAACAAAAAAATGCTTATCATATAGCAAAGGTAACAATTGCATCTAGATAGTGAAATCTTTGGGAAGCTTAAAAACGATGGCCCTAGCTCCGAAATCAAATACTTGAAGGTAATTTATAACTTTTTTTATTTAGAAGTTGTTAACCAAAGGTTTCCAGTTTGAAGATGGTATAAAGATAAGCATACCCATGTTTTAATTCTATTCCCCCACGCATATATCAGAATGAGATAAATGTTATCATTAATATGTTGTCTAAGAATTACTAATCACTCTACAAATTATGATAATGGTTTCAACAAGCAAATTTCCAGTTTAAAAAATACAACATACAAAATAGGGGAAAGAAAGATGAAAACAGGTGCTTATGCTAGACATTTCATAATCTTGCTACTTTATCCGATTGGGTAAAGTGGATCATCCTGACACTATCCTTCAGGACAACTTCATTCACAACTTTTAACTTCCTAGTAGATGGACAGAGCCATGGCATATTTTCTTTTGTGCCAGAGCAACTGGCAGCTGGCTTTGTGTATTCTTCCAAAATGCCAAAAAAGAACAGAGCTTCCTGCTGCTACTTGTTCACAGATGAAGCCAAGCTGGACTTCCTAAATCATAATGTTTTTCAGGAGCAACAGGGGGTAGACATTTCCAGTGGTCTATTGGAATGAAATAGCCAACTGTTTTAGGACATGTTTAAATCTGCAGATGAAAAAATGTCCTTAGGAAGTATAAGAACTGCCATCCTAAGATTGATCAGTAAATTTAGCTGAAAGAGATGCCTGTTTAACTGGGGGGGGGGGGGGGGGGGNNGGGGGGGATAGGTATTTTGCTCCACTGTAGTATATCCAACTGTAGTGCAGAATATACCATTCATACATTACAAAAACAATGTGAAATGTTTTTATTTTGTAAATCAAAAAGGTGCAATAGTTTGAAGATGTGGCCAAGTCCATATTGTTGCTGTCATGGTATAGCAGTTTCTTTATCATTATTATAACTAATACAAGTGACCAAAGACAAGAAAGAAAATCCCCTTATGTTTGCCTTGTAATAGGGGAAAAAAGGAAGAGCAAACTTCCTACTAGTAGGAAGAAGCATCAACAGGACTGGAACAGTGATAAGATGATCCTCAGGAGGAAAATCTCTCCCCCAACCCTACCCTAACTGCAGAAAATCTCATACATACACAATCTTGCTGCCACTCATCAAATCAAAATTACAAGTTTGCATTTAAGAAAAGTATTTTAACCATCACAAGTTCACAGAAACAAATTCAAGAGAGTCAGCTGAGTGAACAGATTTTTACTGGGGTGATATCAAAAAAGCAGGCTTTGTTTCCTTCATCTAATCATCTCATAAATTCCACGCTGCAGTGCACACAGTCCAACATTTTGGCTTATGGTTTCTCCTCAAGATTTGAAGCAGCAGTAAGGATTAAACAAAAAGAACAGTCTTGATTGAGTCCAAAGAACTAAAATTGGCATGATCCAGATCTGCCCAAGTACATAAGTTCATACTTTTTTAAAGTGATCACATTCTATCATTTCATCAAGAAATTTAAAAATAACTTATTAAAACATTGTGACAGAGAACAAAATATAATAGCAGCAGCTTTCGATGGATTAACTTTGCATTAAAATGCCTTCATACCTCAAAACCCCAAGTTTACCTCACAAGGTAAACAGGAACAGAATTAACAACTGATTCCATCAAAGCTTTTTTTTAAAAAGTCTTAAACTTGTCATAGAAAGTGGCTTTCTCAGGGAAGGAGCTTTAAAGACAGCCTAAGGCTGCATAGTTTGTGTGTACGGTCTCTTACCGCACATTATACAACTATAAATTTCATTCTCCAGATGTATTGAAACTACTGTATAGATAATCCTCGACTTCTGACAATTGAACAAAAAATATGTTGTTAAATGAGACAGTTAAGTGGATTTTGCCCTACTTTACGACCTCCCTTGCCATAGTTGTTAACAGAGTTATTAAGTGAATTACTGCAATTAAGTTAGTAACATGGTTTGTTCAGTGAATCTGGATTACCCACTGACTTTGTTTGTAAGCAGGTAGCAAAAGGGGTCCTCATGACTGCAACCGTTATTAATATGAGTTAATTGCCAATTGTCTGGATTTTGGTCACATGGTCATAGGAAAGCTGCAATGATTGTAAGTGTGAAAAACAATCATGTCATTTTTTGAACTGTTGTTAAGTCAAATATTATCTGTACAATTCTTAAACTTAGCAAGGAGCTTGCTAAGAACTGTTGTTTTAAGACAGAGGTCTCCAAACTTGGCAACTTTTAAGACTTGTGGACTTCAACTCCCAGAATAGGAGCTGGGAGTTGAAGTCCACAAGTCTTAAAGTCGCCAAATTTGGAGACCTCTGTTGTAGGAGGTCACTGAATTAGGAAAGAATCCTGTATGCCAAGCTTCCATCTACAGGAATCTTTGATTAAATGCTTCACTATCAGGCACATATCTTCTAAAAAGGCCACAGAGACATGAAAGAAATGTCATTCAACCATAACATACTGAAGGATCTCACATTCACAGGAACAGGAGCAAATCAAAGACGATGCACTAACTCTCTCTGACAGTTATGACCTTGTATCAGGACAGGTAAACACAGACTCAGACCCAAGCCAAACAAGAGGGTGTGATTGGCCTGACTGATTCTTGGGAAGGCACCATCTTTGGTTTTTGACAGTTGTGATCTCCCAGATAAAGCAGGTTGACAATCTAGGAGTTTCCCTTGTCTCTAACTCCAAAAGCAGATGAAGATCAGGGCCAGGAGGGCTGTTGCACAGTTTTGGCTGATGTACCAGTGGTGACCTTATCTGGAGACATTCATTCATGCTCTTTTTATCTCTAGATTAGATTACTGTGACTGACTCACTTTGCATAGGGGCTGCTTTGAAGACTACCTGCAAATTTGAACTGGTCCAGAATTCGGCAGCATGGTCACAATACTGCACCTTAGACCTCTGCTGGAGTTTCATTGGTTACTGACATTGGGGTTTTTTTGGGGTGGGGGACGTTGGAAGGGTGCCTTCCAGGGGCGGGATCCAACCGGTGTAACTACCAGTTCAGTGATTTTGCACGCGCTGGCACACTTCATGCGCACACGTGCCTGATGCATGTTGCGCACGCATGTATATTGTTGTCATCGAGCTGTCTGGACAGCTGAGCAGCGCTGCACGAGGGTGCACAGCGGTTGAAAAAGCACTTTTTTCCTGCTTTTTCAACTGCAGCTGTCACGCAAAGCAGCTGAGGTTGAAAACACAGGAAATAAAGGTCAGGTAACAGCCCGGGCGGGCGGGTGAGCACCCACTCCATAACATTTTTTAATCATTTGCAACATTTATCCAGCATTTTTTTCTATTTTATCTGAACACAAGTGCTTTTCTCTATTATTTATTCAGCAACTAGTAGAATTGCTAGATGCAATACTTAAAAAATAGACAACAGGAAGCTTGTTTAATACTATTAACATCTGATCTCTCCAAATCTATAGGCAAACTAAAAACCAATGTCATGTACCAAAATACAAAAGAAATCCAGATTATTATATAACAGCACTCTTACTTCTCAAAAATGCAGTCTAAAATAATGAAAACTGGCTTAAAAAACAGTCTATAAGGATCATTGCTGTCTGAGGGGAAAAACAGAACCCAGAAAGTCCAGTTCTGTCTTGAAAAAGCACCTTTGGGACAACCATATGACCTTGATGACTGAGAAAGGGTGCTGGTACTCACCTGATACGGCCGTTCTCTGTGAGTTGTGAAGAGCATCCAGAAGTGGGAGGTGCTTCAGTCTCTTCTGGACAGGCTGGGCTTAAAACTCTGGGACGGTCCTCATCCTCCACGGGACACCTCCCCAGCATCCCCCAGTTTTGCGAAGACTGAGTGCCAAAGTCCGGAACTCATCACCTAATAGGGTCATGGCTGATTTCCATGAAGAGTTGGTTTTAAATAACAAGCCACCGTGGGACAGGTAGATATAAATTTTTAAAATTGTTAATAGCAGCAGAATTCTACTGCCGACGCCACATTTGTAAAATAATGCCTATGGTCAATTCTCCGTATCTACCAGAAGTACTACAGAATTATTAGCATATTGTCGAGATACGTGGGTTCTGCCATTCAAATCATGGCAACGATTGGTGAGTATCTACTGCTTGGAATTCTGTGGCTCAAATTAAAAAAAAAAATGAACCTGTATTTGCTATGTAGGGATACCAAATATAGAAATAATTTATTAATATAAATACTTAACAAAACAAAATATATGAGGCTATAAATGCATTATATCATCTAATTTGGTAGTTGGTGGAGGGTGCATCAGACTAATCCAAAAATCCATTTCTAGTTTCACAGGAAGAAAATGATAATCAAATTCGGCCTATAAAATATTCCTTGTTTTTAAATGGATTAAATTTTATTAACTCAGTCCTAGTAAAACTTAGGTCCTTAAAAATGAATTTCCTTAATGAAGTGTCTGTGCCCCTCCTTATAGAGAATAGAACGAGAAAACAAATGCTTTCCCCCTTTTTTGAGCCCACCAGCTTCTATTCCAGAGTACAAGAGTAAGAATTTACAATGAAAAACATAACGTCCCCATGTCGTTTGCAAAATCACCTGAATTAAATTGTCAGGTGGGGTTCCTTCCGGGTCCTACTTATTCAAGGCCCCCTAAACATATGCCAATCTTAAAAAAAATCCTCCTCCAAGATGAATATATTTATAAAGAAAGGAGAGTTACTTACACTTTTATTTTTCAAAACAATTTATCTCCTATGCGGACTATTAATTAAATATATAAAAAGACTTGCCCCCTTAGTGGAGAACTCGATCGAATATGGCCCTTACTAGGCCATCATAGTTAGGTTTTGCTTCACAGAGCGTGTAATAGATCCAAAATAATATTAGGAATTTGGTAGGTTTCCCATGAATGTACTTTTCTCCCTAACTTTGTCATAAAAAAAAAAGGACAAAGAAGTCAGTATCTATCATACACATTGACAGTGGGCTCTGCTTCAATACCATAGCATGGACAGCTTACGAAACCGCCTTATCCATTACTTTTTCATGTGGCAGCAAGTTTGTTTCATAACCATAAAAATGGTATGTCCCTTGGAGATCCCTAAATCAATAAACCTGTTATGTAATGTAATTCTCCCTGAAATAGGTAGTGGAAGGCCAAAACAGAAGAAACCCAGAAAAGGCAAACCGACAGGGATGTGCTGAAGGAGAAATAAACCATGAGGAGAAACGGGGGAGAGAGGAAGGAGGAGTGGGGGAGAATTGTCCAATCCTGAAAATTACAGATTTTGTAGTTGTTAGAATTTTTGGTTTCAGTGTCTGTTTTGTGTTTTATTCGTTTGGTTTTAACTGCCCTGATTTTTTCATTAATCGATCACCCAAGATGAGTCTGTTATATGTCTCCTATTCGACAGGCCTCACGACATATTGAAGGTACCAACAGGAATGCTTGGCATGTGTAAAGTAGCGCCCGCGAGACTTATTATTATTAAATTTAGATTGCTTTATTAATATATCAAACTCTCAAGCGAAACCATTTGTTACTGAATGTTTATTATGATTTTATATTTCCTCAACGGGATAGATTTAATTAGATTCCAATGTGGCCCAGTTTTCAGTATATTTTTAAAGTTGAATAATCCTTAGATAGCAGGTCTTAAGGTGCCCATTATTTATGAACATTAAACCGCCTGATAATTCCAACTACTGGTACTATCGAATGGGCAGGCATTACGGTGGTTTCCCACACTCCCTGACAATCACAAAAACCCTCACCAACCTTCCCCTCAACATTTAGGCTAAGAAACGGCAGTAATAGATACTGATGGAGGGCCAAAGCGTCTTTCTCTCTACAGGACAGCGTTTAAACATATCCATGTCTGGCCAGAGAGATCAGAGCCTGAACCCAAACATTATTTTTGAGTTTGTATCCTACGGATAAAATAAATTAAGCCCCGCCCCCAACTCTCGCCCTAGCTTTTTAAAAGACACATGCGAAGATGATGGCTGGGAAAGGCGGTGAGGAATTTGCCATTAGGGTGCCCTGCGGGGCAGCTACGCCTTCACATCAGCCCTCCCACCTAAAACCGCTGTCTCACACTGTTAGATTGGTGATAACTGATTAGTGTGAGGCTCAATTGGAGGGCTCCTTTACACCTTCCCTTATTGCCTAGGCCAGAGGTGAATCCATGTGCCTTAGGTTCGATTCCATTTCGTCCGGCCAATGTAATTGACAAGAGCTTGCAATGCCAATTTTTCCCTAAGCGCTACCTTTCCAGCAGATCCGCGAAAAAGTGCACAACTATCTCATCCACTCGTAGGCTACGTCCGGATAAACTTCCACCGGTATACCGCCAGAATTTTCTGTTACGACTCGCCCTCCGCTCCCAGCTGTCCTGGCGTCCCCGGCCCTCTGGTCGGAAAAATGGATAAACCTTACACCCAAGCACCTAGTGCCTCCAAACACAGAATCTGGAGTGGTGTGCTCTCCATAAGGTATATCCTTATCAGTTGTGCTAACTCAATCACAACCTTCCCTCCAACAAGAAGATTGAAGAGGGCACAGCTGATAGGATGCGGGAGCTCACTTCCCACATCTGCCACAGGAATTGTGGGGCTGGTTACATCATTTCTGAACAAGAGCACAAACAGCAGTCAATCTGTGGAGCTGTGAACAGGTTCATCTGGCATTAGGCCAATTTTCTTGCACACTTTTCCACGCTAATCATGCCCACATTCTGCGTCTTCACAGACAATATTTACAACCAAGGCCCACATAAACAGACAGGATGGCGGTACCCTCATTCGAAAACTTTCTGTTGCTGTAGATAGCCAAGTGTGGGCCACCTCGGCGTCGCGACACCCTCATCGTGATGCGCCGAAGGCCAATCTGTTTTTTCACTCAAGGCAGAACACCATAGCAGGGACCCTTAAAACACAAAGCGGACTGCTTAGAGGGCCACGATAGATCAGGCCAGAGTTGCCGTCACTACATCCATCTGTCTTCCACGGATAGCAGTGCGGAGATTGCGGCCAACCAATGATCCAATCTATTTGCTTCTCGCTCTCAGACAACCCAATTGCCCCCGGATATTTCAAGGAATCCGAGCTCAGGAGTGCCGGAGGGCCATCAGGTGCTTCTTACGCGATGTCCAGTGGCCTCCCAAGGCTTCATACTGCATTTCCTCCACTCCCGTGTAATACCCAGGTTGATCCAGAAGGGTTATGTGGATAGGAACGAGCGCGATATTGACTATTGGTTGCCCCTTACTGGCCCAGGACGAACGTGCCGTTTGCCAGAACATGCAGGAGGCCCTGTGTCGAGGGAACAACTTTGAAAATTTCTACTGTCTGAAGGTGTTTCCCTCTCCCAATGGGCGATCGATACTTCAGCGACAACCCACAATGCGCTCAGCTAGGTCCGGATAGAGATGAGTGGAGTGTAGGGCCTGGTCAGCTGTCTTGACGGTACCTCAAAACAGATTCATGGGATGCTATTTGCCACATTCAAAAGAACATTCCAGAACGGAGTCCTCAACAAATCGTTATATCACGAGGTCATGTGATCCGACTTTCTGTTCGCTCGGTGCCGGGGGGGCTAGCGTACGGATCTGACCCAACTCCCTCCCATCAACTAGGACAAGTTATTGGACTTTTTTACAGGAGGGGTTTGACCAAGGCCTAATCTTCCAAATTACTTTTCGCAGAGGGCTGCGTCGGCTTTAAGCCTCCGGTGATATCCTGGGGGTGACCTCTGTTCCACTAAGCACACCATCCTACATCTCTGCCAGGGGCTTTTCTTAAGGGTGCCTGCCAAAAACTTACGATGCTCCTCGGCTTAAGTTCACCGCACTATTCCCACCTGCGAAGCTGAACAAGACTATTAACGCCATTACAACTCGGCCCGTTCGTGTCGAGCCGTTTAAGAACCGGGCTAAAGTCTCGTCAAGATTCCTGAGCAGAATATAGGTGCCCTTCTGTCCTAATTACACATACACATGAAGCTCAAGGAGGGTTGTCCGATATTGGCGGCATTGTGCAATGCATAAGGACCTGTGCAGTGTTTTCATATCGGACAGAGTGGTTCTCCCAATTGGATCCCCATGCGTCACTCCGTAAAGTACAATTCACCTTCCAACAGAGCGCAGGATTTGGTGCTTCCCAAATTTTTTGTTCCGAAACCATCTCAATAGACTTTGGGCTGGATGCAGAGCGATCAATGCATGACTGAGACTTCGAAGGGACCTTATAGCATATTAGTCTGAATCTCGAACGACGGCGCATTGTTCGCCGCAATTGAGGCTCTATCTTCCATCTCCTGATCAACCCATCTAGTTAGCTTTGAATGCGACAAGAGTGTCCCACTCAGGAACGTGACCATCAGTAAATGGGTTGAGAGGCCCAGCCATAGGCTTCAACAAAGATTAAGACGAATGCCAGTCCATCTTAGTTCCTATAGGGCATTACAGCCCACTAAAAAAGTAGCGCGCAACATCAGCAGCATGGGCCACACGAGCTTCCATAGACGAAATTTGCAGAGCGGGCAACTTGGGCTTCACCCTCTCCCTTTGGTCAGAAATTATAAAATGATGTCTATGCCTCAGCAGACGCTTCATTTGGCAGAAGAGTCCGTGCAGAGGGTCCACAGAGTTTCGGAGTGGATTTTGATCCAGACAGAGTCCTTTCCCTAAGGACAGGCCAAGCTTTGGTATGTCCCACTTTCTGGATGCTCTGAACAGCTCATGGGAGAAAGGGTGTTGGTATTCACCTGATACGCCTGTTCTCTGTGGACTGCTAGGGAGCATCCAGCGCAGCGATCCCACCCATTTCTTTCCATCTGGTGGGGTTCTGTTCCAGTCAGGGATCCAGATTAG
>BHFT01060971.1:0-31933 GCA_004320025.1 Laticauda laticaudata
GACGGATAGAGAGGAAGCAAAATGGAGGCAGTGAGTCCAGAACGGAAGCATCGCGTTAACCAACGGATGGCAAGTTTTTTTCTCCATTTTACATCCTCTTTCCATCCATTGGTGCAGTGTGACAGGGGCTTAACCAAAAGCCTTGGCTGCATTAGAAGAACTTTATTTATTTATTTGAATTTATCAGCTTCCCATTTCTAATACAATATACTGTACTTATTTATTTAAGAAAATTGATATGGCTACCCAACTCACTCTCTTTGACTCTGGACAGTTTATATGAGCAAATTTCATATAAAACTCAACAAAAACTGATACATCCACCCCCACTGAAGACAACAATCAATCAGTCAAATAAGCCACTTGATGGGCTCCATGCCACTCTGGATTCCTCAGGCCCATTGGAAAAACTAGATATTCAGGATCTTGTGAAAGAGTGTCAAAGAGTAATTTTTCTTCATTTCTTGTTACTCATAAGAACTCATCTGGAGTACTGTGCACAGTTTGGTCATCACATTTCCAGAAGTGTATTGATAGGGTTCTGAGGAAGGAAATGAAGATGATACATGGACTTGAAAACATGTGTCATGAGGATAGGCTAAAGGAGTTTGGGAAGTTCAGTCTGGAAAGAAAAAGCAAGGAAGGACTTGATACCTCTGATAAAGTAGCTAAAAGGAATATTCAGGGGAAGAAGATCAAGAACTTTTTCCATGGTTACAGAAAGTAACACGAGAAATAATGGCCATGGCTTTTGTTTAACTAAGAAACTTTAAGAAGATAAGATCTGTAGAACATTGGAAATTTATGCATGGAACTTTCTGCAGACATTTTTAAGAAGCAACTGGAAGGCAACCTCTCATGGATGTTTTCAATGGCTTTCCTATATGTTCCAGAATAATATTTGTACTACCTTCCAACTTACAATTCTGTGATTTGAAATCAAGTCTATTAGTCTAGGACTGTCACCCTGAATGCCTGCATCAGAGTCTCTCCAAATTTTCACAAACTATGATAATTTGATTGCCTAATCCATGACCCTTGTTTGAAATAGAAGTACGCTATGAGACAATTGTTCATACTATTTTTATTTCCATCTATCTCATGAATGGATGAACATCTGGGCAGTTAATAAATTTTTTAAAACTATACAATTAATTAAACAAAGCAATAACCAAAGACCATGACAAACATGCTAGGGAAACTGAGGAAGCCAGATATCAATCTCTGTAAACTCAACTAATGTCTCACCTCACCAGTCCCACACTTGAGAAAATAACCAGGTCTTCTTCAGTTTAAATTAAGCCAGGAATAGATAATTTATCACCTTTTCTTATTTTGGAAGGAGGATTAAGAATAACACATGCAAGTTAATATAAACTTGGATGGTTTGCCAGGTTCCAATAGTATAAGTTAAGTTATACATCACTTTTCTCTCTTTCGAAGACAGCAAAGTCTACATTTTGGACAGAGAAGACTGCTGGATTGAAAGAGGGGTCAAAGAGGCCATCTATGTCAAAACTGAACAGCCCTATCAATGTCAAAATTGAACAGCCCTATCTAGACTGAAATAGATGAGAGGGTCATGGATTTCCAGTCTACAACACAGTCCTTTCAGCAGTTTCAAGAAGGCTCCACAACCATTTCAACCACTCAGGTGATCCTGAGGATGCTGATAAATCTCCAAGTGACGCTGATAAACCTCAATGACTCTCTAAAAGAATGCAAATTATGGGGAATTTTGCATTGGGAAACTAGGACCCAGATGACTGAGAAGTTCCATAGATATTTTCTTGATATAAAGACTGTGTGTTTCCAGTTTCAGAAATATGCAGATCATCCCTTATACAACATTTTTCCATTTTTTAAAAAAGGAAAACTGAAACAAATTTTCAAATGGAGCTGAACTATAATTTGGAATAAAATTCAGACATGTCCTCCTGTTTTTGCAGTACCAAGTCATTGTAGATGCATACAACCATTCCAAAATAAAGTGGAAACAGACTGGGAGCCAGTAAAGATAAGTTAAAACTGGAGTTTCTAAAACTCAATTTTAGTCCCAGTAAAGGAGATTATTTGTACTCAGGGTTGAAAGGAGGGATCCTTAGTGCTCTCTGAGCTTAGTTGTTTTCTTTCAGACTTTTCATGACCCAAATTAGGTAACAACATCAGGGGTGATGATGGTTACTTTGCACAGCACTGATTATATTACCTAGTTTGGGAAATGAAAGGTTTGTAAGAAAACAACCAAGCTGAGAGAGCACAAAGGACTCCTTAATTCAAGTCAATACTCTTTCTCCCCTGTTTTGCATGAAATGTTTCTGCACCATCTTCAAGGACAAGAAGAAAACTTCTTTACTACTTATTTGGCAGTAGAAGAAAGACTTCTCATCATTTCATCTGAAACCGAAATATTTTAAACTGCACTCTTTTGAGACTGGCTGATGAAAAAGCATATATTCCCATCACTACGCTAAGGAACCATCCGATTTCTCTGCCCATCTTTCAGATAACATGCATTATGGATGTTGCACTGATCACTGATCATGTAGATTCCATCAGTGCCTGCCTAAGAAGCAAGTCTATGTATTCACCCCAGAGATGGGTTATTTAAGATTATGGGTAGTCTGTCTACTCTTTTCTGATGATCACCTGGTTAGATTTGGAGTAATATTGAATAAAAGTCAACACAAAGTTTTCTTCTTCAGTAAGAACTTAGAAAGGCATCATGACACATAAATAGGTTATACCACAATGAATAATGGAGGTGCACGCAACACAACCCAGGAATTTTGGAAACCATAAAAAATGTTTTCAAAAGTTGTAAGTTAGGGCTTTGGTTCATTTTGTTCATTGATTTGCCATTTCTGTTTTATAACCACAGCAAACAAGGCTGCAACAGTGAAATATATAGTATGGTTGAACATACTGGATCTGTAAGAACCCTTGATAATAAATCTTCACAGTGCTCTCTATATAAACAAATATGGCCCTATGAGCAGAAGGAATGTAAAGACGTGTTCTCCCAACTAATATTCTGACAGTTTTCTTGCTCACCAGCCTAGTCAAAGTCTCCTGGATAATGTTCTTCTCTTTGGAACTGAATTCATCACAGAATAAGGGAGCAAATGTCAATTTGAAGGACCTCTAATCCATCTGGTGATTTTAACATAGAATTCTCAACAGCCATTCTTGCCCTTGTTGCTTTATAAGTTGGAGTTAGCCCAGCTTAAATGCTTCTACTATAAGAAATAAATTCCACAGGATAAAATCATGCAAGTTTGAGAGGCATATGTAGTCCACAGGAGATAATCTTCTGATATTTTTTATCCTACTTAATAGCAATCAAGGGAAGCTTTGAGTTTGACTGGGAGAGGGAAAATTTAATCTTTCCTATATGGGATTTTTTAAAATCCACATCATATGAGTTTCCCCGATAATTAATATTTAGCAAGAATACTATGGATACTAGTATTATTTCCCCCATGGAGTTGAACAATAAAATGATCATGGAGAGAAAGAAACATTAGGTATTGAGATTGCTTTCTTTTTTTAAAAAAGATCTTTTTCTTGTTCCCTTGCTGTCCTGCTCCAAATTTCAATTACACACTTATACAAGATTGCTATGGAGATTAGTAGTTTATTCAGATTTGAGGAGATCCCAACAGAAAAGAAAAGGAATGTAAACCAAAACAGATTATCTGAAACAGGAAACTTGCTTGAGCAGTTTTGCTTTCAAGAGGAGCATGTAGAAGAATAGTCAAAATCTAATCCAAAATTCAGAGAGCCAGGTCAGAGTTGTCAACCAGTCTAGACATCAGAGTGTCATGAGTAGAATCCATAAGAATATCATGCATGAGTTAGAGATCAGATCATTGTTCCCAATGAAAGGACATGGGTCAAGGCTGCCTCTTAAATCAGGCTGCAGCTTGCTGTCTATAATTAAGATGTTTACTTCCTTGCTTGGCAAGGAAACGTGCAGAGCATTTTTGCTCTAATTCCCATTGTATTAACTGGGTAAAGAGGTTTGGAGATTTGACATAATTATCTAGCTATTCAGGTGGTACCTTTGTTTGATCAGCCTCTGATGGATTTGCATCTTCTGAGGCTGACCTTACATAGTTTCAGCTGGTGCAGCTTTACTGCACAAGCTGTAACTACTTGGGATGCTAATACAGGCCATCCTCAACTTACAACCACAACTGAGCCCCAGATGTCTGTTGGTTAAGTGAAACATTTGTTAAGTGAGTTTGGACTCATTTTTTGATCTTTCTTGCGGCAGTTGTTAAGTGAATCATTGCAGTTAATAAGTTAGGAACATCTGTTAAGTGAATCTGGCTTCTCCTTTGACTTTGCTTGTGAGAAGGTCAGAAAAGATGATCACATGACCTTGAGACACAGCAGTGGTCATAAATGTGAACCAGTTGCCAGGCAACTGAATATTGACCACATGACCATGGGGATGCTTCAAAGGTCGTAACTGTGAAGTCATGACTCACATTTTTCAATGCCATTATGACTTTGAATGAGCACTAAACAAACTATTGTAAGTTAGGGTGTCAGGGCTTCGGTAGTCACTTCCATTTAAATCATGAGTCTCTAGCCAGTTCTTTCAGATAGCTTAAAGAAGATTTATTAGGAGTGAACATGTTGGCGCTACCTGGGTGCAGCCGACTCTGAAACACATTATGACCCAGGATGGGATGCTACTGATTCTGCCCGGCTCTGTAGAACTGGTAGCTCTGAAGAGCAGCAGACACAGAAGCAGTTCTACGTCTGCTGCTGTTTGGTCCATCTGCCCGCCCGGGCTCTTACCTGACCTTTATTTCCTGCTTTTTCGACCTCAGCACTTAGACTTATATACCATTTTACAGTCCTCTCTAAGCAGTTTACAGAGTCAGTCTGTTGGCCTCAACAATTTGGGCCCTCATTTTACCTACCTTAGAAGGATGAAAGGCTGAGTCAACCTTGATTGCAGCCAGGAGCATTATTGCTAAGCAACATGGTTGTAAAACAACAACAAAAACCACATGATTACAGAGACTTACAATGTTTCCTAAGGGAACATTTGTGGGTGATGGGATTTCTTTTGAATTCCTAAGCACTTGCTCCTTCAACTAACTTCATGTTTTTATTGACTAATTGCTTGTGACACATGTCATCTTAACTATGAAACAAATACAGTATGGCCTCCACAGCTCTCGATGGAGATGGATTGTGGCAGTAACAGGTCTCCTTCAAGATTCAAGTCCTGATCACTGTTATTTTTGCCAATTGATTTTCCAGCATAAGGTGTCAGTTAATTACTGAGCCCTGCTCAATGCCCAAATGAAAGCACCCATTATGGCTGTATTTCCAATTGATTTTTCCTCGCAAACATGAACAGCAATTTGCCTGTCCAGTGAAGGAGAGCAGTGAAATAATATATATTTTTCAGAGCAATCTTGATGAAAATTCCCAATGGCTGCTGAAAGAATGTGGATGTGAGCTTCTTTTGAAATGCAGCTTGTGAAACTCAGTGCCAGGTAGAAGCACAGTGGAATTTTATTCTGAAGGAAACGGAAATCAAATCTTGAAGCTTTTTCCATTGGAGTGGGGGGGGGGTGGAAATCCAAAAACCTACATGAAAACACATTTGGTTTGATAAACTAGGTTTTAATTCTTCATGGGATCCTCAGCAAGAGTAAGTTGTAGCCATGTCTTGTTTGAATTGAAATTAGAAAGAATTTAAAGATTTCTCCTCATGCAAGACAAGCATTTTGATATGTCTAGCAAAACTTTCTCTGAAAGATTCAGCTAGGCCTTGTAGACATCATCATGTTTCTTGTTGAGATCTTTTAGTACCTTCATTGGTTCCATTTTAACATTTGATGGGGATGCAGTCTGGGGATCATTTTGGTTGTGGCTGATAAATGCCTACCAGCTACAAAGATATTTCTATTTGGTGTTTCTAAATCATGTGCTGTTTTGTTATTAACTTATATATGTATGTAAAGTGAAAGTCTCAAATTGCCTCTTTAGTCTGTACTTTATGCAACTTTCTTAAAGGGCCTGGAAGTTGAGAATATCTGACTATCATTATCAAGGCTCTGAAGCAAAGATGGGCCTAGTTTATACATGGTTGAATGGTTATCATGGAATTCCGGTCTTGTAGAATAGATTTATTCTGTTTGAGTAGAATTTCTGTCCAGGAGTTTAATGAGCTTGAGTCTCTGTTGTGTCTGCACTGTGTCATTCATGGTTGGCTGTGGCCCTAATCTCTTCTTCATTCTGCGTTGTTCACCAAATCGTATTTGTTCATCCATCTTTAAGGGTGTTTTCTCATAGGGCAAATGAGACTAGAGAGTCATTAACACAGTTGCTGTGGAGCAGATAGCTTGCTTCTTCTGCCAACATGTTTGTAGGCAATCAGTGAGGTCTGTTACCATCTCTAATAGCTGAAAGCCAGAGACATGCTGGAGACAAGGACATGGTTTGCCTCCTAATCTTGAAAAAGAAAATAGCCAGCAAAAGATGGTAGCATGTCACTGCCATTTTGTTGCTGGAAAAAAAAAACTGTATGGATGAGTCTGTCAAGTGACTCAGAATTCAGTCAGGTCAAATTAGTATTAATCTGAGTTCTTTGTCCTAAGATTGGAAATTTAAAAAGAGGGTGAAGTGATTCTCTATCAAATAGTTATTTGGAGAATCTGTTTGGAATCCACACTGCATATCAGACATTAATACAATCAAGAGAGTCCAGAAATGTTTCACAAGAACATTCCTCTACTTCTCTACTTACAACAGAATACCCTATGCCTCCAGACTTGAAATTTTAGGCTTAGATAACTTAGAACTATGCCACCTTGAGTCTGACCTAAGAGTAGTATATAAAATTATCTGCTACAATGCCCTACCTGTCAATGACTACTTCAGCTTCAACCTCAACAATACATGAGCACACAATAGATACAAACTCAGGGTAAACCGCACAAAATTCAATTGCAGGAAATACAATTTCAACAACAGAGTGGTCAATGCCTGGAATACTCTACCTGACTCTGTGGTTTCTTCCACTATCCTCAAACACATCAACCTCAGACTGTCTACTGTTGACCTCACTTCATTCCTAAGAGTAAGGGGCATGCATAAGCACACCAATGTGTGTACCATCCCTGCCTTAATGTTCCCTTTTATTTGTATCTATTTCATGTATTAATAATCATGTTTATACTTATATATATCATCAAATACATGTTTGGCAAAATAAATAAAAATAAAAATGAATATATATGAAGATCTGACATATAGTTTGACAACACAGGTTAGTAAGAGAGAAAAATACTGTCCCAAATTTACCAAGTGAATTTCTATAGCTGGAGATGGACTTGAACTTAAAGTTGGGGATACTCAATCTTTGCCCAACACTTTAACCCTAACATCACATCATTTCTACAACAATATACCAAGTGAAAAAGTAGCAGAAGATCAGGTTAACATAAAACTGACTCAGGCATCAGAAATAACCACCTTGCCAAATGGCTATTTTGCCTTCCTTTGTTGGATGCTCTTATATCTTAACTTCATCTTAGACAAAACAATTTAACCCAGGTTTAAAGGGTTGCTTGTTGTGAAAATAGTCCCTTTTCTCATCTAATGCTAGCTGGGTCTTCATCTTTATGATGAAGGGTCACTTTTTTGCATAATACTAATATTTTTAGTTCTGTACTCCTTCTCATTACTGTATAAGAACATTAAGGAAAACAAACCTGATGTTCTTTAGAGAACAGAGCAGAAATATTTTCTTAAAAAAAATATTTGGCAGTGTATCATTACATCCCAAACTTCAAAAAAAAATCATCACATTTTCTGCCTAAAGTGGCAGGAAATGAGACAGCAGTTGATGCATTCCCACTATTTATGATTACTTAATGAGTTTTTATTACTTTAATGAATCATTGCTGGAGTTATTTTTTTTCATTTCCCTACATAATGGATTTTGAGCAGAAACGTCATTTGCAGGCCAATAAGCTTTCTGTTGAAACTTCACGGTTGTACCTGTGGATTTTGTGTGTTTGCATACATTAAAGGAAAGAGACTCTCAACAGAGTTTTGGCATTGCAATAGTAGATATGCTGAACTTATTCTGTGGCATGAAAAATATGAGTTCCTGGATAGTGGAAGGTTTATGTTCAATCTGTACTTTTCATTGGGAAAATGTGACTTTCAATTCCAGAGCTCATATGGAGATTGAATGCAATTTTCCTCTAGAATGCCATTCTTTCTTCCTTCACAATTGTTGCTATCAGTAGTGGGAGGATCAAAGGTATACTTGTGAATCTATAATAAATGACTCTTAGTGTTCAAGAACATCCAAGTTTGCATTTAATAATTACTTATCTACATACTTATATACTTCCATCTGCTGTTATTCCCAATAAATCCCCATAGAAGGAATCAACAGTTTTAGCTGAGAAAAGGCCAGTGTCATTCAATCAGTCCCTATCAAATGCTACAGTACCCTTATAACATGTTTGTGTGCGTTATTATATGTATGCACTTCTTAGAAGTAATAGGTCTTGCCCTTCATTCATTTATCTTGTTATACTTTCTGTGACATGCCAGCTCCACTTAATTGTTAATAACAGGTTTTACAAGAAGGTGTGATGCCCTTGTTATGACCTGATGAACAATCATTTTCTTCTGTTTGCATCTGTTTATACACTTGCCTTTGAACACTCTGTCCTTGTGCTGACAGATAGTATTATATCAAGAGATTTAATGTAAATCAGAGTGGTCTGTCTTTTTCACAATGTGTGTATGTTATTTTTTTCTGGATTGGAAAAAAAAATATAATTATGATTATAGTACTTCATTATCTTCAGGTTCTTCCAAAATATTTGTGGAAGATCAGTGTCTTATGTATCCAAATGAGATCTTGGGGCAGGCATGATCCTTTGTGTTGATTGGTTGAATTTCAAGGTTCAGACTCCCAAAGTGGAGAATATATTTATATATTTCTATTTACAGACACACACATACAGATATTTAAATGGAAAAGTCATATGAGGCTATGGAAGCAGAGATGAATAAGCATTCTGCAGAAGGATGATAAAATAAATGGATAAGTTGCTTTGCCAGTAAAAGTTATGACATTTCCTACAGTGGTAATTGGATGGGTGTTGTTATTAGTTGAAAATGAGGCAGTTGAAAAGACTACATATTATTTTTGTAGTTATACCAACTGAATGCTGAACTGATGTAACAGTTGTCTCTCTTCCTTGACAAACCAGAGAACAGTAGTGTTGTGAGAATGTGTATTGTTCTGATCATACATTGCATTTGGAGTGAAATTCAGGATAGAGATGGTGTTCTTCGAAAGTACTTTAAAAAACCTTCAGAACCATAAGCACACTTCAGCAAAAGAACCACTTACCAGAAAGATGTGTATTAAAATTCTAAAATAAGTCCTCTAGGCCTAAATAAGATATATGAGACTGGAAAAACAGTTCTTGAAGGAGCAATTATTTGCAAACTTGCTTAGGAATTCTACCATGTTTTAACAGGCCTTATGTTTTAATTAGCATGTGTAGAAGTTAACACTGAATATGAAATAGTATGGGCACTCTAAAGTGCACTGGACTGGACTGGACTGGACTGGACTAGACTAGATGACTAGACTAGACTAGACTAGACTAGACTAGACTAGACTAGAAGGAAGGGACCTTGGAGGTCTTCTAGTCCAACCTCTTGCTTTGTCAAGAAACCTTATACCAATTCAGACAAATGATTGTCCAATCTGTCGTGACTCTGATTTCTCTGATTATTCTCAAATAAAGGCAAAAGAAACGGAATGACTGTGCAGTTGTATAACTCCACCTCCTAAATGCATTTTCTTGCTGACCCCATTGCCAGATAGATTAAGCCATGCTGCATCAGAAGCCAGGAATATACCAGTCTCTTGGATTCAAAAGTTAGCACTCTAATTTAATTGATCTTTGGATTCCATTCAAAAATGAAGTCACTTTGATTTATCTTCTTTCTGAACTTGCAGGCTAATGGTGCAGCCTTAGGCAAGTCACTATCATGTCTTACAAGAGAGACATTGAGGATAAATGAGCTGAAAACTGAACTGCTTTGCACATTGACAATGCCCATGGAGATAATTAACAGTAATAGATCTGACTCTTAGATTCTTTCCTGAGTCAGTAAGTGTGTGCAAGGCCTAATATTGGAGAAGCATCACTTGTCTGAAAGCCTGTCTCAACCAATGTGAAAGATAGGTCCTTGGTCAAATATCTTGCCCAGAAATACAATGTTTGAGTTTGTTTTAAAAAACCCTAGTGATGTAATAAGTAAGCTGCAAAAATATACAAATAGATAGAGCTTTAGAAGATTTGCCTTTTCTGCAAATATTTTGGGGGTGAATCCAACTGTTTGCAAAATAGATATGAAAAACGTGTGTGTATGTGGATTTTTCCACACTACCAGCAAATGTTTTATCTAGAGTATTTCCATTTCCATAACAAAGAAATAAATAAAAAGCAGAGGCAAAAGTTGCTATGGAATGACAGTTGAATGCACACTCATACTTGCAAACATAAATTCAGTTGGATTTCAAAAAGTGTCCTTTAAATCTATGGAGACTCTCAGTCATCCAGGTCATGGTTGACTCAAAAGTGCTTTTTCATGAGACAACTGGGCTTTCTTTGTTTTTTCCTTGAAGATGTTAACTGAAGAAGCTTCTTGGATGAGAAGTAAAATGTCTTCATGGAAAAACCAAGAAAGTCTAATTGTTTCTTGAAAAAGGACCTAGGGACGTGGAGTGGAGGGAAGGGAAGGGAAGGGAAGGGAAGGGAAGAGAAGAGAAGAGAAGAGAAGAGAAGAGAAGAGAAGAGAAGAGAAGAGAAGAGAAGAGAANGAAGAGAAGAGAAGAGAAGAGAAGAGAAGAGAAGAGAAGAGAAGAGAAGAGAAGAGAAGAGAAGAGAAGAGAAATCTCTTCTTAAAAACTTCCAGTGTTGGAGCATTTACAACTTCTGGAGGCAAGTTATTCCACTGATTCATTGTTCTCACTGTCAGGAAATTTCTCCTTAGTTCTAGGTTGCTTTTTTCCTTGATTTGTTTCCATCCATTGCTTCTTGTCCTGTCCTCAGGTGCTTTGAAGAATAGCTTGTCTCCCTCTTTAAATCTTGTTACTTTTTTTTTGTTCTACCCTTCAGTTCCTTACTGTTTTCAATCACATGGTGCACAACTTTATTTGAAACCATAGTTTGCTTCATCTGTGGCTGTTGATCACTCTCCAGTGTAGGCCTATTCCTCAAACCAAAATTAGCTGCATTATGCTTGAAATGTGTTTTCCAGCCATTGGTTTGTGTGTGTATATCTGTTTACAATTGTTTGGCACTGCTTTAGATATAGTAACATCCACACAGGTGAGAGTTTATTGTCTTCTCGTGGACTAACAGTAGTAGTTGTTCGTTGACTTGTACAGGTGGAAGGAGCTCTTAAACTATCATCTCCAACTTACTGCAATTATTTTCTGAGGTTTGGATACTTCAACTGATGAAATTCAAAGCCATGTTGATCTTATTATGGGCAGTGCTGATTCATATCCAAGTGGTAATCAACTACTTATTACCAAGCCAAGTAGCATCAATCATATATTTCTGCATTTGATTCTGGTTTCCTTAATGGAAAACTTTGTACAGACTTCTATTACTTTTTTTTTATAAAGAATTTTTATTTTTAAAAACAAACATACACATACAAAACATAAAAACATAAAACCATCTTCCATTTTATATACATACAGTGTATCATCTGGTTGCAAATCTTTTTGTGCTATCCTTTTGTAGTCATTTACTCAACAATTTATATCAGTTTTCACATTGTCGAACTAACATATGCTTATATATTTATCAGTTATTAATCATCCATGACTAAACTATTTATTCCATCATTTTAGATGAGATGTTCCAAATTTTCTCTTTAAAATTTATGTTATACTTTCAACCAGTTGTTATATATGTCTATATTATGTTTTATATGAATCACAAATATTATCTAGTCTAATATATTACCATGCCTTTTTTATCAACCATTGATAAAACAAATCCCATATCATATAAAATTGCTTATTCTTTTGTTTCTCTAATTTCAAATGTCAATTAACTCATTTCAGCACAGTTCATAATTTTCTTAATAACTTCCTCCTGCATAGGTATTTTATTATTTTTCCAATTCTTAGTAAATACAATCCTAGCTGCTGTTAATACATTTATAATCAAATATTTTCAACTCTTTGTTGTATATTTCTGGTATTATCCCAATAAAAAGATCTCTTGGTTTAAAGTCTATTATGTTGTTTTATCATTTTTTCCAACCATGTTGTGAATTTTAGTCCAATATTTCTTTGTGTCTGAGCATGTCCACCCAATATTGGTAATATGAACCAGGTATCTGATGACATTTCCAACATTTATCCAATTTGTTCTTAAAACATTCTTGCAATTCTCGTTGGGGTAGATGCCACTTGTAAAACATCTTATACAGATTTTCTTTATATTATGCAGTTGACATTGTCATTTTATAATTTTGAGACCACAATTTTTGCTATTTTTCTAAATCAATCCCATATCCAAATTTTTTCCACAAGCAATCATTGTTTCTTTAACTTGTTCCTCCTCCAATTTAAATTCTAATAAGTGTCCATGAAGTTTTTTTATTACCTTTTCATCAGTACCCATCAAAAACTTTTCCAAGTCAGTCAACTTATCATAAATATCTTCTGTTTTAACATCTTTATCAAATTGTATTTGCAAATATGAAAACCAGTTCATTTTTACACCCTGTTCTTCCAACGCTTAGATTTAAGTTCACCCTTTTCATTCAATATCTCACCATATCTAACTGTTTGTTCCTTTTTATATAATATTGGATTAAAAAAAGCTGCAATGGTAGATCTCCATTATGGAATTTTTAAATAATATTGTCTTTTTATCTTCTCCCAGTTCAAAAACAATGCCTCTCAAATGTGTCTTCTAAAGTACCCCTGTGTTTTAGTTCCCTTATAGCAAAGGAAGGCATGCCATCCCAACAGCAAGTCATGCCCTTCTAAGGTCAATAGTCTATTGTTTCTTAATGTTATCTATTCCTTTACTCACATTAAATTTGTTGCTTGGTAATACAACTCCCAGTTAGGCAAGGCAAACCCTCTTCTTATTCTTGCATCTTGTAACAATTTTAGTTTTATTCTTGCTTTTTTCATCTGCCAGATATATTTCAACACAATTCTATTTAAATCTTCAAAAAACTCTTTCCCTATTTCTTTTTGTCTGTTATTTTCAGCCAACCAGACTCTGTCAACCAGACTCTGAATTTTCTGATAAGTGTTCTGATACACATTCTCTTCACATCCCCATCTGAGACAATGATAAAAATGTTGAAGCCTGTTCTGAATTCTATGTTATCCTATTTGATACCATTCTTCAGTTGGATGGAGAATAATTCTTGAGGACTCTGAGTGCAGTTTCCGTGCCCGTTAGCCAGCATACACTTTACTAGCTTGCTAGCCTGAATGCCATATGGCATTTTGTCAAATGCTTTGTTGAAATCAAGTTGTATTATTCCTACAACATGACCACAATCTGTTCAAGGCATATACCTCAACAAAAGAGATCAGATTAGTCTGGCAAGATTTTGTCTTGACATTTTGGAACAATCATCACATTATTTTCCAAGTACTTACAGATCAATCTCTATCTAATTTGTTCAAGAAGCTTGTGATTCCATCATCCCACTGATTATTCCATTGCAGTTCTGTTGAATTTACTTTCATCCCTTCAGCAGACAGGGATAACATTTGCATTTTCTAGTTGTTCTGCACTTTTCTTTAGCATTTATCAAAGATAATATGTGAGTTTTATTAGACAGATGGAAAATCCATTACTGCCCCAGGATATAATCCATCTGACACTGGGAATTTAAAGTTATACTGAGTAAGAGCCTGAGTAAGAGCCAGCCCATGTTTATCACTCTCACTTTTCAGCTTCTTCATAATTTACCTTCATTCTTCTCAAAGAATATAATGTTGTCTCTTCAGTTCTAGACTGCTTGAATATGTTGATTAGTGACCTACTCCTCTTCTATCTCTTATGCATATGATAATGTTGTTTTGACTGTTGTTCTTCTCAAATCTTAATTAAGGTTTCTGGAACTCAGACTGAATGCTTGAGCTGCCTTCCTTTTTCTTTGCTTAAATGGTTTACAACTGTGCTTTTATAACATTACTATCTTTTTTAGGAACTTTTTTTGACCTGTTTGTAATCCTTTTCTCATTGATTTATCCTGCTAGGAATTTACTAATAATTTTCCAAAGTTTACCAAATCCCATCTTTTTGATGTCCAACATATACTCTTGACTAACTCAGCCATAAGTTCCCTTAAACTCATGAACTCCAGCTTTACATATTCTTTTATTCAAGTTCCTGCTACATCCACTCCATTCACAATATTCTTCATTGATTAGGGTTAGGATTCCTCAATGTCTTTTTGTCATTCCCTTGAGCAGGGCTGTCAAACTCGTGGGCCGTGAAATAATATCACGCTCTGGCCACACCCATGCTAAGTTTAGTGAAGAGGAAAAAAGTCACGATATGTCACATGACACTGCCACAATGTCACAAATTTGACACCCCTGCCCTAGAAGAATGCCGTCAGCAGTCATGTATTTCTCAGAGGAACCAAGTTTGTCACCGTTTGTATTGCAACAGATGTATGGATAATTAAAATTCACCATCATTATGGGGATTCCCTACCTCTCTGAAAGAGCTATGGTTTGTTTTTGAATCAAAGCAAACACACCTTCTCTTTGGTGGAAGGCAGTAGCAAACAGCATGAAAGTATTATTTTATTGATTCTTCCACTCTCTATAGTATAATTCATTTGCTTGGATTTTTTTTGTCCCTTTGTGAATATTTAATGTGACATTTCCTCTTTCAAATGCTTCTTGTCATTTTGAATAAGTTACATTTTTAAATTGCTATGTTCTGATCTTATCTTGCAGTGGAATGTGTTTGTGGGTGAGTGGGTGGATGGGTAGAACCCTTCAAGTCAGATTTTTTTTTTCCTCCTGGTTATTGCTTCATTCTGTTATTGTATATTTCTTGTCTTCATGTTGAGTCAGTTTCCTGACCTGGTCTACCACAGAGGACTGACAGGAAATTAATTCAAGTCACGATGGTTTCTCGAAACCAAAAACTGTTCCTCTGCAGTATCATTATTTCCCTTTCCAGTCCTTTACATTAAGTGGATAAGTGGGACCATCATCTCAACTGACAGATTTTCCTTTCATATACACTATATCAAAGCCCATAGTGATATGATTGGGGCTATTATTGGAAGTATTATTTCATCCCACATGGATCAGCAGAATATATCTCAGGTTAGAGAAGAACTTTCAGAGTTCACTACTTCGAGGGTGTTGAAGGCTTCCGTTGAAGACAAGGTACCCAACATTGAGCTCACTGTCAGAAAGTTTCTCCTTATTTTCAGGTTGAATTTCTCCTTGTTCAGTTTCTTGTCTGGCCTCCAGGTGCCTTGGAAAATAGCTTGACCCCCTACTCTCTGTGGCAGCCCCTCAAATATTGGAACACTACTATCATGTCTCCCCTGGTCCTTCTCTTCACTAACTGCAAAAGCAGGAAACATAACAGTGGATTTTGTTTTATCATAACTTTATTCCATGTTCCCATAACACAGCACTCTTCACAAGCTGATGGAATCAACTGGGCTGCCCTAGGTGTGTTCTGAACTTGGTTGTTTTCTTGCAGACATTTCATTACCCAAACTAGCTACATCACCAGTGCTAGCTGGCACGTGTTATTTCTGTTTTCATGGAGATGAATTGCTATATAAATGACCTTTGCGATCACCTTATAAGCAACTGCGTCCTCTTTGCCGATGACGTAAAACTATTCAACACCACAATCCTTCAAAGCAACCTTGATTATGTGTCTGAATGGTCAAACATCTGGCAACTCCAAATTTCAACAAACAAATGCTCTGTCCTACAAATTGGTAAAAAAAAAATCAGTACACCAAATACAAACTAGGCGGATATGACCTCATTCATGATCCTCACTCTGTCAAGGACCTTGGAGTTCTCATATCAAATGACCTAAGCACCAGAGCTCACTGTAACAGCATTGCCCAAAAGGCATTAAGAGTTGTAAATCTAATCTTATGAAGCTTCTTCTCCAGAAATATTGAATTGCTAACTAGAGCATACAAAACTTTTGCCAGAACAATAGTCGAATACAGCTCAGCAGTCTGGAATCTGCACTGCATATCAGACATTAATACAATTGAGCGAGTCCAGAAGTATTTCATGAGAAGAGTACTACACTCCTCTGCTCGCAACAGAATACCCTCTATCACCAGGCTTGAGATTTTGTGCTTGGACAACTTTGAACTACGCCACCTATGGTTAGCTTAAGCATAGCACACAAAATTATCTGCTACAATGTCCTACCAGTCAATAATTGCTTCAACTTCAACCGCAACAATACAAGAGCACACAACAGATACAAACTCAATGCAAACCGCTTCAAACTTGATTGCAGAAAATGCGACTTCAGCAACAGAGTGGTCAATGCCTGGAATGAACTACCTGACTCTATTGTTACATCCTCTAACCCCCACTCCTTTAACCTCCAACTAACCACTATTGACCTCACCCCATTCCTAAGAGGTCTGTAAGGGGCGTGCATAAGTGCACCATCGTGCCTACATCCCTGTACTATTGTCCCCATTTATTTATACCTATTTCCTGTATTCTTACTCATTTTATATCTATACCTATTATTTTGTAAGCAATTGACAAATCAAATAAATAAAAAAATAAAATAAATAAATAAATTCCACAATTCTTCTCCTTGTCATTTTGAAAGCTACTACAAATATATGCCATTTGTTTTCAGGCAGGAGCATAAACATTCATTTTGTTAGGAATTCTAGATGGCCTGCACAGGTTCTTCTTTATCTAAACAGCAATAGTCTCCCCAGCAACAGTCCAAATAACAGTAGTTGGATTGACAGAGTAATCATAAATCACCCTATGAGTTTCCATGGCTGGAGGTGGACTTGAGCCTTGGTTGCAGGTAATTTTGATCACTTCACCAATATTTCATTTCTTAATAAAAACTCCATTGGTGGGAGAAAAATGTCAATTTGTTATTATTTTCTCAGGCAGTGAAGTTAACTAAGTATAAACTCTAGATTTAGAGGAAAACCCCACCAACAATTTTAACTGGCAAACTCTTGTTAATCCTTCCTTTCTAACAGATTAACAGGGTTGGAAGGACCACGTAGGTCACCTAGTCCAGTGTTGCCAACCTTTTGGATCTCAGGGACCACCAAATTCATAATTTTAAATCCTGAGGACCACTAATATGAATTTTGACTGATGATGGCTTGCTGACATTGGTGGGAAAGTCGGTCCCATATTTTAGAGCTGCAGTAGACACAGGACTGGCTCATTGGTCATCTCAGAGCAGCTGCTCCTCCACCTGGATGCACCGGCTTGACATGGACTGGAGGAGCCACTCCGGGATGACCAAAGGACCAGTCCTGTGACTTCTGTAGCTCTGGAATATGGAACCAGCTTTTCCACCAATGTCAGCAAGTCACCCTGGGGTGGATTTCCCTCCCCTGCCATTGGTCTTACCTTCCAGTTCCAACTTGCCTGGCTCTACTCAAAGTAAGGTTTGCACATGGCTGAAGAATGGGGGCTAGCAGATGGGTGGGCCATGTGGGCAGCACAGTCTTGTGTTCCCACACAGCCTGGATTAATTGCTTTGGGGGAAGTGCTTTGGGGGGACATTTCTCTGCGGACCACCTTGCTTTGGGGGGACATTTCTCTGCGGACCACCTAAATTTTATTGTGGACCACCAGTGGTCCCTGGCCCACCAGTTGATGATGAGTGATGTAGTCCAACCTCTACCCAAGCAGGAGATCCTACACCATTTCTGACAGATGGCAGTCCAGTCTCTTCTTGAAAACTTCCAGTGATGAAGCTTCCACAAGTTCCAAAGCAACTTCTGTTCTTATTCATCTTATTAACAAGTGAATGTAAATTGGTCAGGAATATTTAAGGGAGAGGGGTTTTTTTCCCCCCTATTCATCAGTCTATTCAAAATTCCCACTCTTTTACCTCGTCTCTTTCTCTGCTTCCTCTTTCTGGCAAAAGTGACCATCAAATTGGGCAAAATTGATTCATTTAACAATTGCCTTGCTTAGCAAAGGAAATTTTGGTCCCAGTTATGGTTGTAAGTTGAGACTACCTGAATTTACCATATCTTGCCAAATGTGAAAAAAAATGTGAAAAAACAGGTAAAGGGATGTGGTGGCTCAGTGGCTAAGGCACTGAACTTGTTGATCAGAAAGGTCAGCAGTTCAGAGGTTTGAATCCCTAGCACCACATAATGGAGTGATCTCCCGTTCCTTGTCCCAGCTTCTGCCAACCTAGCCGTTCAAAAGCATGTAAAAATACAAGTAGAAAAATAGGGACTACTTTGGTGAGAAGGTAACAACGTTCCGTGTCCTTTTGGCATTTAGTCATGCTGGCCACATGACCAAAGAGACGTCTTCGGACAGCGCTGGCTCTTCAGCTTTGAAAAGGAGATGAGCACTGCCCCCTAGAGACAGATACAACTAGCATGTATGTGCGAGGGTAACCTTTTTACCTATCTTGCCAAAATCCAATCTGGTTAAATACACTTAGAGAAATGTTGGTTGATGATGTTCATATTCCCATTTCTTTCTTAAAAGAAACTGTGATTTAATGATCCCAAATGTAAAATTGGCTAATAATTTTATGATAAACAACAAAAGTAACACAAAAGAGTGAGTAAGCTTAAAAATACTTAAAAGGGTACCATATCTGCACTGTGGAATCCAGAAATCTACCAGATGTTAACCCAACATATAGGTTTGCATTTCTTGATTGTCATATAATATTCAAGGTTGGTTTTTTTTGCAGTTCACCTGTGGTAGCCCTGTTATAAAGAGTTCTTAATCAGAAAAGTGATTTAGAAAAAAGAGGAGGATATTTATACAATTATACAAAGCTAGTTTATAGGTTTGTAAAAAAAATGAATTGTTGATGCATTTAAAGGAGAGGTTTTATTGCAAGATTTTTTTTTATCTCTCTCTATTTCCCTGTGTTTATCCTAATCACAGCTGATTTATCTAGCCCTGTGTTTTCTGAAATGTTAGTTGTACCTATGACAGTGTTTCCCTCCCACCCTGCAACCCCTACACCATCTGTCTGTCTGATGAATTCCTCTCCTTCCCCTTCTTTAGCTATCCCAAGTTCCAGGATCCTACCCTCTGCTCCCCGAGATGTGGTCCCTGTCTTGGTCTCCAGCCGATTTGTCCGTCTCAGCTGGCGCCCCCCTGCAGAGGCCAAAGGGAACATTCAAACCTATGCAGTCTATTTTTCCAGAGACAGCATCAAGAGGTAGGTCTGGATCATGTTGTATCTCTCTTAAAGATACAGGAGAGCTTCTTCTTCACCAAGGAAATTCAAATCATGTGGTCTGCATGAATGATATAAGCTGAGTTATCTCGTGATTGATGCAATAGATAGATGATGGTCAGATTAAAGACAGATGATAAATGATAGATAGATAGATAGATAGATAGATAGATAGATAGATAGATAGATAGATAGATAGATAGATCAATCTATAGATATGGGACAGACAGACAGACAGACAAGACAGACAGACAAGGGAGGGAGAAAGATATCACTATCTATCTATCTATCTATCTATCTATCTATCTATCTATCTATCTATCTATCTATCTATCTATCTATGGAGCTAGAGAGACAGACAAGAGATAGGTGACAGAGATTATGATGAAGATGACGATGATATACAGATAGACAGATGACAGATAGACAGAAATGATGATGATGAGGTAGATGATAGATAGATACATAGATAGATTGATTTTGAATGTTTATGTACTGTCTGTGAATATTCTGTTTCAATTGCTCGAAAAAAGATTCTCCTTCTCTGCTTTATTTTTAATCATACTTTTCATTTAGTTAGCATGGGGGTCATTGTGTGTGTTTGTGTATATGAAATGAACCAGGAACAAAATGCAAAATATGATACAAGAATGCCAAATTGTGGGAGAGGGTGGAATTAGGAACAAAAGCCATTCAGTTACGAATCAGAAAAGATAAGTGAATCTTTAACAAATGCTTAAAAGATGTAAAAATAAATGCCATACATACCTGTTTTGTGTAGAGAGGAGAGAGTATTTCAGAAGGTATGTCTCATTCTGGTAAACACAGAGTGAAGTCCAAATGGTGTTCTGTGATTCTTGAAGACTTGCAGTAAGACTTCCCCAAACAATGAGTAATTGACAAGTTTGCAAAGGTGAAGATGCCCAAAGTTCAGGGCCTTCTATGTCATAATCAACATCATGAAGTTAGGAAAATTAATTACATTTTCTTGAGCCAAATGAAATATGTGGATATATCCATAAGGTGTATACAGTTGTTCAGGGGAGAAAAGGATGGTTGTGTAGTTGGTTGCTTTGAAATAGCAGAAAGGACAAGAGGTGAATGGAATTGGTACTTACCCACCTTGGATAAGGTTATCAACACTGCAACTGATCTAATCATTGCAATATTAGCATCAGATGCCAAGGAGAAGTTTACAAGTAGTTAAGAAAATCTCCTAGTTTTAAAACCTCTTTATAAGGCAAGTAGGTTAAAACTCCACGAAGAGATAATTGGTTATAGGATGAATCTCCATCCACACCCATGTGGAGAAATCCTATTTCAGGATAACAGGCTAACTGTTTCAAAAACAGGCTAACTCAGCAAGGTCAATTTGTCCCAACCAATTGTTGAGATGAAGTCAAGTGTCTCATCATCATAGAACATCCTACAGAATGAAGGTGCTTCACACAACAACACACACACACAACTTTACCAATGGAATATTTTCAATAATTCACCAGTTATAATTACCTGCCCTGTATCATGTGTTTCTAACCTTGGAATCTATACCTGTCAAATCCATCAGCGGTGGGTTGCCTTCTGAGCAAAAGGCTACATTGCGAACAGTTAGAGATCCATCAGTGTTAGGATGGCAGGCAGATAAAAACAGGAAAAGTGTCAACTTCAACTGAGTTGTAATTGAATTCATGGCCATGTGAAACACTACTGAAGTATTTTCTCATTGCTTCCATTCAAATACAAACCAAGTTCAATTTTGCTTAGCTTTAGTCATAATCGGATACTATATCAATTATTTTGCAAAGTATCTTTTTTTAAAAAAATATAAAGAATCCAAACACTTTTCAAATTTGAAATAATGGGCGTCCAAGTTTGGAAACTTTAAGAGCTGTAGACTTCAACTCGCAGAATTCCCTAGCCAGCCATATTGGGAATTGAAATCCACAAGTCTTAAATTTCCCAAGCTTGAAAACCACTGGTTAAATAGTATCTTCTAATATAGATATATTTTAAAATTGGTTATGATTGTGGTGAGGAGGGGTTACAATAAATGGTTTACTATGCAAACATTTGCATGAAATAATCAATAGAGAACACAGTATCTTTCCTTCGTAGAATCTACTTTCATAAGGAATATCATCATCAATTTAGCTAGAGGGTATAAGCACTGAGGGACGTGGTGGCTCAGAGGCTAAGACACTGAGCTTGTTGATCAGAAAGGTCGGCAGTTCAGCAGTTCAAATCCCTAGCACTGCATAACGGAGTAATCTACCATTACTTGTCCCAGCTTCTGCCAACTTAGCAACTCAAAAGCATGTAAAAATGCAAGTAGAAAAATAGGGACCACTTTGGTAGGAAGATAACAGCACGTGCATTTGGCATTTAGTCATGCTGGCCATATGGTCACAGAGATGTCTTCGGACAGTGCTGGCTCTTCTGCTTTGAAAAGGAGATGAGCACTGCCCCCTAGAGCCGGAAACAACTAGCACACATGTGCAAGGGAAACCTTTACCTTTACTTATAAGCACTAAACATTGGGCTTAAAATGCCACATTTAATTAAACAATAAAACTTTGAGAAAACAATTTAAGACTTTGCATGGTGGTGATGACAGCCTCAGGTCTTGTGAACTTTCAGGCTTTCAGTGTGAACAAACTAAACACAGTTTCCTTTAAATGCTTGGGTAGAATACTGAGTCATTTGTTTTTTATACATTTTTTTTTTTACAAAAGAGCTATTTTTCTCTTTATAATAATAGCGGATCTGACATTAACCTGAGGCATGCACAGAAATTGTCAGACAAATTGCTGTAACTCCTGAGAACTGAATGATTCTTGGAGTTGCAAAATAACAGTGATTTTGCTTCAGAATTGACAGTTTTTCCATGACTGGCACTGCATCATTCTGTGACATGACTCCAGCCCTTATACATCCTGCCATTCTATGACAGTGATGGCTAACCTTTTTGGCACCAAGTGTCCAAAGCGTGTGCACAAAATGCAATGCGGGTGTGTCCCCTGGAAATGCACACATGCATGCATGTCCCCTGCATGCACACACACCAAGCCTTCCACACATGTGCACTCATCCACTGTGCATATGCCCCACCCCCTGCATATGCACATGCATGCTCATGCATGTATCTCCTGTATGCGCAGCAGAGACCCGAAGACCAACTGGCTGTGGGTGCATGCGTGGTGGAGCTGAACTGGAGTGACAGCTCATGTTCCCACAGAGAGGGCTCTGCATGCCACCTCTGGTTCGCATGCCATAATTTCGCTATCATGGTCCTATGACATCTCCCTCAAAGCTTATGCTCTCCAAGTCTGGGACTTCAGTTCCATCAGGCATAGACGTCAGGGTCAGTGGCATGAGAGTGTGTGATTTTTAGAAGAAATTCTAAGAATGCTTAAACCAATAGTGTTTAACCAACTTAGAACGAAGAAGAAATTTCCTGAAGGTTAGAGCAATTAACCAGTGGAATGACTTGCTCCAGAAGTTGTGGGTACGGAAAACTTTTTGAGATGAGATTTAACAGATTACCAGAATTGGAAGGAAGCGGATTACCAGGTAGAAAGGGATTCATTTCAGAGGAGTAAGAGTAAGATCCGCTATTATTATAAAGAGAAAAATAGCTCTTTTGTAAAAAAAAAATGTATAAAAAACAAATGACTCAGTATTCTACCCAAGTTTAGATATTATATGTGTGAGAAAGAGGGTGAAAACAGCTTCTCCATAATAGTTCAGAGTGTATTGTAGATGCAGATATGAGCGGTGTGATGACCTAGTGGTGAACATGCTCAGCTCCCATTCAGAAGGTTGATCTCAGATAGCGGCAGTTTCTCCCCTAGGCACAAAGAAAAAAATATCTGCAGCGAACTCCTTGCGATGTCAGGAAGGGAATCTGGGTAGTAAATTCTCAGATTCATCCAGTTGCCCTGACTCTACCGCAAATTAAGGGATTACAGAATCATGAAAAGGATTTTTTATTGTAAATGCAGATAGTAGAGTCCTCAGACTGGCAGGATTGTGTCTATAGGTATAAAAAAAATCAGCTTTGGGCCTATATATCAGATTTTGTTTGTATACGACATTTTATCTCTAAGCTATAAGGGACTGAAGAGTTGAAATGATTCTAATTAATTTGTAAAAACTAGATTGAGGAAGTAGGAAAGAAAAATAATGCCAAACCTGAGCCCATTTTTCTGTTAACTGAGTATTGTACAACCAGAAATACCACCAAGATTCTTTTACCTTGAAGCAACTAATTAGATATTTAATAGATTATAGCAGCAGTTGTCAGCTTCTTGCTAAATGTGCAAAAATTATGCAATCACATTTTATCACTCTGAAACATTTACAAATGTTGTTCTACCTTTCTTATACAAACTGCCACTGAAGAGTTCTGTGTTTTTGAATCATTATTTGAAGCTATCTTTCATTTACTTAGCAATTTTCTCATTTTCTCCATGTCCTTACATTTTCAAATAATATTTTACTATTGCTATATTTTATTAGCTTTATGAAACATTCTGTGTTTCTGTTTATCACCTGAATTTATGAAAGCCCTGTAGCCCGAAAATCCCATTCACTGTTGCTGAGTATCCATTATACATATCTGCTCATTTTTAAAAAATTCATATCCTGCCTTTAATGTTTTTTATGAACAACTGAAGGCAACAAACATACCTGATACTCCTTCCTCCTCATATTTTCTCTACAACAACAATAGTAACCAGCCTCTGTCATTCACTGTTTTCATGCCAAAAGTGGGACAAGATTTGACCTGTCTCCTGAGATTGGACCAAAGTGATGTAGTTGGCATTTATATCTAAAGCAGGATTAGAACTCATAGTCTCTTTGTGATTGGCCCAAAGTCATTTAGCTGGCTTTCATATCTAAAGCAGAACTAGAACTCAGAGTCTTCTGGTGTTGTGGTTAGCCGACAGCAGGTGTGGACGGCTCAGGAGAGTGAGGACTCAGATGAGGGGCCAGGACCATTAGAGAGTGGACTGCTGCCTTCAGAGATTGTGGGGGCTGGAAGCAGCAATGAGGAGGTTCCTGAAGAGCCTGTGCCAAGTGTGCTTGGGTGCAGGGTTGCTCATAGGAAAGAGCAGCTGCAGCAGCATGGGTGACTCGGGAGTAAGACTGCAAGGTAATGGCCCCTCCTTCAAGAAGATAAAAGCCAGCTGTGAATCAGACATTCTTTGTAGGAAGCACAAATGTTTTGAAACTCTAGCCTCATGGACATTGCAGTATCTTAAGTTGGTATTTGAAGACTCTTGTGTTGTAAAATATTTCTTATATGTTGTTCTTAGCAGCCTTGCGAAAAAAATGGCAAGACTCTTTCTTGTCAGAGCTAATTAGTTGGAAGCAGCCTTTTATCTGTGAAGAAACAGGATTCATAAGTGAAACATTAAAAGTTTATGCTGCTGACTTTGTCTTGTGTTTGCTCTCTTGGAACCAGGTGTGGATCAGAACATCTGATTTCTATGACAGCATCTTCACCACTGGCTTTTATACTTCACTGAAGACTTACAGTAGCTCTAAGCACTAAGCAGTAGCATTAAGACTTATATAGACATCAGTGCATTACAGCCCTCCCTAAGCAGTTTACAAAGTCAGCCTATTGCCCCCAACAATCTGGGCCCTCATTTTACCCACCTCAGAAGGATGGAAGGCTGAGTCAACCTTGAGCCTGGTAAGAATCGAACTGCTGGCAGTCGGCAGAATTAGCCTGCAATACTGCATTCTAACCACTGCACCACCAAGGCTCTTATACAATATCCCATGGGTCATCTTTCCCCCTACAAGTCATGAGTCACAGATAGCAGGAATGCAGGATGACAAAGAAAGAAAATGTATATGACTATAGTTATCCTCTCTGCAAGTTACTTTTCATCTTAGAGTCATTAGGGTTTTTTCTAGGACAGTGTGTCAGGTTCCAAATAATGCAACCACCATAAAACAAACTCGGAGGCATTTCAATTCCTCAAAGAGTAAGTTTATTAAAGGACACCATCTTCGTCCTAACTAGTGGAAAGTCAGTACTGAAAGTTTCCCGGCTTTCCACGTCACTATAACTTGGATTTTCCAAAACAGCATGTCACATTGTCCAACCAGGATGTGAAACAGTTGCCTGGCAACTTTGCTCCTCCTTCCTCTGGCCAGGCAGCCATTGGAACATGGCTGACTCATCGTCCAGCTATGTTGTTTTGGCTGGAACTTCATCCACCTCAGCTCTCCACCCTTTCAGCTCCCAAGTGTGTCAAACTGAATTCATATGAAAAACCAGATATAAACCAATCTACCATCTACCAAATTCAGGCTTGACACGGTGATTGCAGTTAACTGTTAAATATGACAGTCACAGTTTTAAAAATAGTTGGGATATATCCATGGTCAGGACAAATGATTCAAATTTAATTTAATTTAATTTAATTTAATTTAATTTAATTTAATTTAATTTAATTTAATTTAATTTAATTTAATTTAATTTAATTTAATTTAATTTAATTTAATTTAATTTAATTTAATTTAAATATAGTTCAAATCAAATTAATTCAAGGTAATCAATGGGATTACTCTCCAGATATTTGCTCATAAGGCAAATATCAAAGTAATTTAATTGACCTTGATGAAGAAATGTATATTGTGAGTATCTTTATTGAGGTAAAGGCACCAAGATTTCTTATACAAAATATCACTTACTTTTTTCCCTTGAAGATATTTGACTTCTCATCCAAGAAGCTTCTTCAATGGACCTTCATATTGTCTTTCCCTGCTTTATGTAAGCCAAACTATTGTTCTCAATATTTGCAATAAAACGAAGATAAAAAATTGGAACTTTTGTTATTATACATGGTGAGAGCAACAAAATTGTTATATGAGCAAAAATGGAAAGACACTTTGATACCTACCATGGAATAATGGTTGCAGAAGTTGATGGAGTTAACTGAAATGGCAAAATTGACTACTCTGATAAAAGAAAAAAATATAATTTCTTTTGTTTCCACGTGGAAAGAGCTTCTGAATTTTCTGCTTGATGTGGAAAAGAATGTAACTTTGACTTTGGGTTTTACAGATTAAATTGATACATCTTTATAGAAATGACTTGTTCATATTATTATGGAAAAACAAAAATCTGTGACTGGAAGTTTTATTTTACTGCAATAGAGAGAGAGTCAGAAGTCAATACTTCTTTTTCTTTTATTTTTTCTACCCTTCCTCACTTCCCTTTCCCCTTTCCCTCCTTTCCCTAACATTCCCCTATTTACTTTGATATTTTGTATTTTATAATACTTAAAAAAAATAATAAAAATGTTTTTAAAAATATTTGCAATAAAGTTCACAACTTTAAACAACAAAAAAACCTCCTAAATGTAGGATTTTGATGAGCTATGGTGGCACAGTGGTTAGAATGCAGTACTGCAGACTACTTCTTCTGACTGTTGACTGACTGCAATTTGGCAGTTCAAATCTCACCAGCCTCAAGGTTGAATCAGCCTTCTATCCTTCCAAAGTCAGTAAAATGAGGACCCAGATTGTTGGGGGCAATAAATGGTTGACTCTGTAAACCATTTTAGAGAGGGCTGTAAAGCACTGTAAAGTGATATATAAGTCTAAGCGCTATTGCTATTGCTCAGGGGTGGGATTCAAATTTTTTAACAACCTGTGAGCATGGCTTAGTTGGTGGGCGTAGCTTGGGGTCATGTTATTGGCTGGGCGTGGTCAACTCAGTATCACTCACATCGAGGCACACATCTCCTCGCCTGACCTCTCATGACTATGGGGATGCTGCAACAGTCATAAAGTGTGAAAAATGGTCATAAGTCACTTTTTTCAGTGCCATTGTAATTTTGAATGGTCACTCCACACGAGCAAAATACCAGCAAAGGAGGGGGAAAAAAAACTCCAGAGACGTTCCTGAGACAGGAAGTCTAGTCCTGCCAAGAATGTAATAAGGGTTAACGAGAGGCAGTTTCTGTAAGCAACTCCAGAATGTTTCCTTCCTGCCTTCCTTACAGGATTAGGCCAGTAATTTCTTCTAACAACCGGTTCTCTGAACTGCTTCGAATATTAACAACCGATTCCAGCGAACAGGTGCAAACTGGTAGAATCCCACCCCTGCTATTGCTATTTTGGAAATTCTGTACACTAAAGTAATCCTAGTAAAATCTGTTAGCAAAAGTGATGTGTTTAGTTGAGAAACTTTTTTTTCATTTTTCATGAGAGTTATACACACACCTACCTACTCATCCACACATATTGATGTTGAAATGTGATAGGTCAAAAAGTAAGAGAGAAAGAAAGAAAGAAAGAAAGAAAGAAAGAAAGAAAGAAAGAAAGAAAGAAAGAAAGAAAGAAAGAAAGAAAAAGAAATGGGATAAAAATCAAACCTGGAATATTTTTCAAACACCAGGAGAAACTGCAAAGCAGTTTTTAATAAAGATAAACATAAACCCATAGATAGCCTTCGTAATCCTATCTATTCTGTCCTTGTGTAAAATTGAGAAGACACCCTACGCAGCTATGGGAGTGAAACAGAAGAACAAAAGTTTCAGCAATGCGAGTGAGTAGTATAAAATATTCACTTGGTTTGTACAACATGAACTGCAAGTGAACATCTTCGGTGAATAATATGAATGGCTGTGACTGGAATCAAATGGGATCAGATTCAGCAATTGACATTCGAAATTAAGCATTGTTAACCTGCCTTCCAGGGACTCTGTTATCTGTTATCTTTATGGCTGAACCATTGCATTTTGCAGTCCTTGTAGAAAGTCTCTATACTTCCAGTAAGCACATAAGATGGGAGTAATGAAATTGAAGTGAAGCATCACATGGGGGTGGTGGATTAAGCTGGGCCCACTGCATTTGTTTCAGATCTGATGTCAATGAAAACAGAGCACGCCACAAGAATTATGGACAATTATTTTACTGCTGAAAACCTTGTTTGTATCTGTGTTTGCTTTGAAAAATTCTGACCCAGATACATATTTAATGGTCTGTGATTGTTTGAACTCTTCACCCATTACTCAGTATTTCTTTGGGCAAATTTGAAATTATTTAATTTTTGCCATTTCTTATTTAATTTTGTTTATATCACAATAGCCTAAAGAGTGTCTGTGAAATAAATATTGGAAGTTGGGAATGAAGAAAGAAAAATGCTATCATTTCTCCTTTCCAGATAGTAGATTAGTTAATTTAGGGCCATTAATTGGCAATCTATGGCATAAAGAGGATTTCATGCAATATGAAATTAACTTGTTTGTTTATTTAAAAACAAACAAACAAGTTGTTAAAAAATAAACATTACTACTTTTCTGACAAAATAGAGGCTCACCTAAAGTATTTTAGTGCAGTGAAACAATATCTGTCAAGTGTGGGAAAATCAGGAAGTCCAGCAGTGGTGTGTTTCAAAAAATTTTTCCTCCTGGTTCGGAGTTTGCTTTGTGTGTGCACTTCATGCATGCCCAAATCAATCGTGCACTTTGTATGCACATGTGTAGTGATCAAATTAAAAAAACTTCCTCTGCCTCCCAGCAATTGGCCTATTTGCAGCAAACAGTGAACAGCCTGTTTCAGTTTCACTTTTAGCACAGCCTGACTAGCACAAGCAGCTGATTGTTGTTGGATCATCCTCCCAACTATCAGCTGTTTCAGGCTGCAGGGATTGCCATAGCCTATTGCTGCCTCCACGTGCCCCACTTTTAGTCTCTCCATCCCATTTTCAGCCTCCAAGTGCCCTTCTTTTGGCCTCCACATGCCCCATTTTCAGCCTCTGCACCCCATTTTCTGCCACCTTACACCTCATTTTCGGCCTCCACGTGCCCCATTTTCAGCTTCTGCATCTTGCTTTCAGCCTCTGCATCTTGTTTTCAGCCTCTGCACACCCTGTTTTGGCCTCCACACATCCCATTTTTGGGCAGAGAAGATAGGAACTGGCCAAAAATGGGATATACAGAGGCCAAAAATGGAATGCAATGGGGTGTGCAATCTCTGCAGCCTGAAACAGCTGATGGTCAGGAGGCTGATCCAACCAACAATCAGCTTCTTGTGCTAATCATACTGTGCTGAAGCTGAAACTGAAACAGGCTGTTTGTTTTTTCTGCAAGGAGGCAAATTGGTGGGAGGCACAGGCCATAGGATAGGGGCCAGTGAGTGGGCAGGGCCAGTCAAAATTTTCCTTACTAGTTCTCCAAACCAGTCAAAATTTTCCCTACCAGTCTACAAGGACCAGTCAGAACCAGCTGAATCCCATCCCTGAAGTCCAGGCAGTTCAAAAGAATGCAAAGGTTTATTCCAAGCTTGTGCTCTCTGCCAAGAATCTGAACTACTAACAGACAAAGCAAATAGGTGGCAAATAAGAGTCAACAGAATTCAAAGTGGGTTGGACTTATATCTCTTATGGGTGCAAAGGGACTGAAGACTTATGACCCACTGGATTCCTCCCTCAGGCACAGTCTGATCATCTCATACAATGAAATATTAAATGAATATTAAATTACTTTTTCAAAATATTTCAAAATAATGTTGTCCAAGGAAGGGGCATCCACAAGCTTTTTAATGCTTTCTCATCTTAATTTTACGAATGGAAAATATTTTTCCAAAGCTGCTGTATGTAAAATAGGAACTTCAAAGATTTTTTAAAGGGAAACTAGAAAAGACAGAAAAAAATGTGACAAGAAAATGGACAAGTAACTATGCAAAGTGGCCTGAACTAATTTCCTGGAGACAGATTTTGAAATTAATCCGAGGGCTTAATTTACATACATTTTCATGAGGGCTGCAGGTTATTCTCACAGCTTGCAAAATTTTCTCAAAGTACCAATAATTGTCCAGGGTTGAAATTAGCAGAGGTGCTATATAATAATAGTTTGAAATCAGCTGAGTGTTTGATTGGTATAGGCATAATGAGGTGGGTTTTTTAGGAAAGTGATTACAATTTGAAGTTAAAGGACAGAAATAGGGTTAGGCTGTCACACATTGGGGCAGTGTTCAGCTGCCTTTTTAAATACCAGAATTGGAAGGGACCTTGGAGGTCTTGTAGTACTCACACAGGAGGCCCTATACCATTTCAAACAAATGGTTGTCCAATGTCTTCTTAAAAACCTACAGTGATAGGGCACCCATAGCTACTGATTAATTGTTCTAAATAAGGAAATTTCTCCTTATTTCTAGATTAGTTCTTTTCTTGATTAGTTTCCACCTGTTGTTTCTTGTTCTACTTTTAGATGCAATTAAATATCCCCAGCTTGGATCTAAGCACAGCTCAGCTGTGACTGCAAGAACTAATTTATTTGGAAGTTCCCAAGTGATATTCCATATAATCTGGTGCTTCATTGTTCCCTGTCCTTCACCAGTTGCAGGGCTTTTTTGGACAGTCAAGATACATACATACATACATACATGCATACATATATACATACTTACATACATGCATGAATCATATTCATCTATAGCCACCCATCTCACAAAATGTGACACTGGGTAGCACAGATCCTACACTGAGATCAGATCTAGAGCCTCAGTTTGGGTGCTAGGTTCTAGTCCTTCAAAGTCTCAGGTTGCATTTTGCTTTGCCTAATGACATATCTTACCCATCTGATTTCTTCAACCTACTCTTAAATCCTAAATCATTCACCAGGGGACAAACCCACAGTTTGAAGATGGATAGATGAACCTGTAACACAGGGGTGTCAAACGCACATCGTCATGGTGTCATCACATGACATATCAGGATTCCCTCCCCCTTCGCTAAACTGGGTGTGGGCATGGGCAGCGCATGATGTATCCGGCCACCGGGCTACGAATTTGACAGCCCCTGCTCTAAACTTCACAAATTTGACACAACTTCACTCAGTTCCTGAACAGTCAATCCATTTATTCTAACCAGAGCTGTTTATGAGTGTTGTTTGAGAAATAGTTTCAGTTTGTTAAGTGTTGTGTTTATTTTTCCTTTACTAATAAGCTTTAACTTTCCTATCCAGGTTTCTGATTTCTCCTCCTTATTTCCCCTATCCCTTTGGATCGGCTACTATAACTCTGCATACTAATTTGTCCATGGTATTCTAGCCTCATCCTGTATGGATTTATGTGTTATCAGTGCTCGGCAAAGCTAGAGATTGTCTGGAGAGATTTTCCACCAAGTTAAAATTAGTGAGATGTTTATTATTTGACTGTTACCACATACCATAAAGTTGTGTTGATTGATATTTTTAACGATATATTTCTAAACACTACACAATATTCATACCAATTATCTGCAACAATGAGTACCGTAGCTGCTGTATCATAAATAGTACATTTAGGCAGATGTCATGTAAGAGTTGAGGGGAGGGGATTTTTCTGTCTGTAACTATTCAAGATGCTCATTGTTTTGTTTTATTCTTCACTTCAGTGGTTCACCCCCCCCC